>CM076082.1:37707500-37712500 GCA_038088235.1 Zacco platypus | reverse complement strand
GTTCCCAGAACAGTGAGCAGATCTTCACAATGACCAATCAATGTTCTACATGCTAAAAATAAATAATGAAACCGTGTCTGTGCATTTGAGCATCTGCTTGCTGTGCATGTATGTGTGTGTCTTTGTGAAAGAGTCTTCTCAATGACGCATAATAAAGACATTGCAAAGAAGCTAAAAACAGTTCATCCAAAAAGGAAAGGTATAATTTGATTTTTTTTTTTTTAGTACTGTACTGAAAAACTAATGTATGTTTTATACCAATTACATGATTTAATGTAATCAGATTGATTCAGAATTATTCATAGGCACATTTTTACAACTGCACCATTCAAAATGTGCAGTTAGAAAATACCTGCATGAAACCAAGCACTGTACAGAAAAGACTCTACAAAAAATCTTTTTATATATAGTGAATAGATGAATTTTAAATATCTGCTGCATGTCTAATGTGCTCATCCAGAAGGGGTGAAGACAGACACCGCCCCCAGCTTGCATAACATATGACATCCACCCCATCCATATGGGGCCCTGAGACATCAATGACACGCTACAGCTCGACACAAGCAAATGTTAATCGCTTTCACTGATTTCAAGCCATTTGTTGTGGTTACTACAACTGAGCAACTTGTATTTATGCTATATCAACACAAAAGATGAAAACTTAACAAAATTTCATTAATTTCTTCAATTAATATCATATAAAACTGTCATGAATTACTATATTTAGTATAACTAAACATCCAGTGCAATATACACACAAAAAAATCCACTGGCGTACATTACTAGAATGAACATTTACACTAAAACATAAAAAAAGAACAAGGTTTGGGGCAAGTTGTCACATTTATATAGTCACATGTTCATGAGTATAATATGTTTTGAACAAAATACTTTTCAAAATGGTGTTAAACATTTTAAACACAGACATGTTGAGGTGAAATCTGCTTGTTTTTTTTTTCATATTCTTGCTGCTGATAACCCCTTCTAGTGTGACAACATGCCCCGGTCGCACTACACTAAAAAGTATTTAACTGAAAACCATTTAAAGCGCTTTATTCTCACAGCTGCGCGCCTACGAGAGTTTAACACTTTCTCTTGTGTCATGTGATGAACCTGCACTTACCTGTGTGATATGAGTCGCGTCGCGCGCGTCTGTGCAGTTGCAGCGGCGCTGCGAGTTCATGTGCCCTCCGCGAGTGACGTCACTAAACATGGGCTGGACCTTTATATGAACCATTACAAGACTTTACTGTGGCCTCCATAAAACCTTTTTTTTTTCTTTATATGGACGCTACATTTCAAGGATTATTATAATTTGTACTATTATTTGGTCAATATATTGTCCATACAGTTCTGTAATAAAAAAATAAATAAATAAACAAACACAAAACAATTTAGTGTGTGTAGCTGAATAACACTTTATACATAATATTAATATGTTTATACATAATTTTACATAATTATACATAATATTATTATGTATATGTATAATATTAATGAATAACACTTTATACATAATATTAATATATGTATATTGTATTAATATTATGTAATTATTAATAATTTTCCTTCACTAAAATATATCATCAATTACAATATTAAATATATATATATATTTAATATTGTAATTGATGACATATTTTAGTGAAGGAAAATAAAATAAAATACAAAAATGTTTTATTGATTATATCAATTATGAATATAAATACCCTGACACAAATTAAAAATAAAATATGAAAAATGAAATATTAAAATAAAACAATTCAAAGTAAAATTGTGTAAAAAAACAAAAATCTAATTAAAAATATATAATAACTTGCAAATTCAGCATATGGTTTCTAAATTGAATGGCCTGGCAAATCATGTAATAAAATAAAATAATAAAATAAAATAAAATGAAATGATAAAACAAAATAAAATAAAATAATAAAAAATAAAATAAACAAAATGGTAAAATAAAATTAAAAATGAAATAAATAAAATAATATAAATAAATAAAATAAAATGAGAATTATTCAGTCTAATTAAATCTCTGTCTTTTAAAACACAGTTTATTTAGATGCAGAAATACATTTAATAGCTTGATGTAGAGAAAGTATGTAGGTGTGAGAAAAAGTGAGACTGCCATACTAAATCACTCAAAAAAGTCATGATTAATGATCACAGTAATGATAATGAAACCTTACCTTCATAGAGAGATAACAGTCATTCCAGCATGACATACACCTAAATCATTCAGGCCCTGTCTGGCCTTCCCTTCCCTCCCCAGTGCGACAGCTTTTACAAAGACTAGAGACTGTTTAAACAATCTGATATGTTAAATGAAGGTTGAAAACCCCATATAGACCGTCTAAAAGCGTGTACATTGATGTTAATGGAGGCTAAATAGGATGTAGAGTAAACACAGACCAATGGCAGTGCATAAAGAAGCTATTATTAGCATCTCTACAAAGAATGGAGATCAATAATGTACTCTGGTTTAAACTATCCTCTAATTTTCCTTACAGCTAAATGTAGAAAGAGCCGTCTGAGTGATTAGAGTTTATTTTATGCTCTGGGCTAATGCACTCAAAAAGCTACAGAGACAAATGAGGGGACAGTTTAGAAATCAATGTGCTCTAAATAAGGTTAATTCTCTTTGAAGCACAGTTTAAGGTTGCTGGTATTAAGGTACTTGACAGTGAGACAATAGTTAGACTATTTACTTAAAGTTAATCAATTATGTATTAAAGTCATACTTAAAAGAGTCAAAATGTGTTTATAAACCAATGAGAATGATGACAGCGTCCTCTGCTGGATGAATAATGAACATGAAGCTCTCCGTTTTTAGAATATTTGCCATCGAAACTCACCAAAAATACACTTTTCTCCAACAAATTAAGTATTATTTATTATAATTAAATAGGCTATCAATATTTAGAGAGCAGGGTGTTCAATGGCCAGTGCAATGCCAATATTTTACAATTTCCTTTTGGATTAAATTTGGCAAGGGTCAATATGGAATGACCAATATTGAAGAAAGAGTCCAAATGCTGTCACTTCCTGTCACAATCTCATGGAATAATTAGTTTTTCATAGTTTATCATGCCACAAAAAGTTGGACTCGGATAAATATTTATCTGTTGCTTTAGATAAAAGATGATTAAACAAATACACGTGCCATTTTATAATGTATTGAATATAGATTAAATTTTCAGGACATAAGATTCAAAATGATGATATTTATAAGACACCACGTAGGATTCATATATAAAAGAGGTTTTATTTGTATTGAGGTACGAAATTAGAAATGATCTGATTATAGTATGACCATTTTTTGTTCAAAATTAACAAAATTGAAATAATAAATCAAAGCATGTCATTAAAGCTTCTTCCAAAATGTGTTTTTTGTCTTACCCTGTTTCACTATGGACCATTTTCAAAGACTGCAAGGATGCTTTTTAACGGTCATCAATATCGAAAATCTTGCAAAGTTTATGTTTTCTTTTTTCTTTTTTTAATGCATGTACATTTATAACACTGTATAACATTACCTTTGCATCAAACGGAAAAATGACATCTTTCTCTCTTCAGACTGCCGTTATCAATCGCTCTCTCTTTTTTAAAGTCATGAAAACACAATTAACTCTTCGCTGGGAGTTTGATTGACAGGCGATCTGACCAATCATTACCCTGAATCTGCCATTTTGTCTGTCAAAGCAGTCAGGGGAGTTAGTAGATTAACGTTGGTGAACTTGAACTTGAAAAATTGTGTGTACTCACGTCTTTCCACGCTTGAAACATCATTCCTTCTGATGTTCATTCATGTTTATTTGATGCTATAAATGAACTAGTATGAAGAGATGATCGGTTCACGGGCCGCTTGAAGGAGGTACAGCGTTCTGTTACCACACATTACGATATTTATTGTTTAAACTTCTTTAAAAAATTACAATATTTGAATTTTCAAACTTTGTTTCGATGCGTTGTCCGTGTCCATTGCTCTGCGATGTTTTGAGAACGTGTGGAGTGAGAGCAGCATGGCTTTGTCGGACATAGCAAACTAAAGAGGGCGTGTCTTTGTGAATGGTCAATTGTGGAGTTTTCCCTTTTGCTATTTGTGCAAATGCAAACACAAAAAATATATTTAATGAAGTCTCTCATTCACCGCTATAAAAGTTAACCCAACTATGACGACGTCCGCTTCGGAGAAACCCGGAAGTGTGAAAAGGGTCAATTGTAAGTGTTTACACTGTAGACCTGTCGGGATGGATTTTGTGGGAAATTGCGTAGATACGTCACTCTACTCTCCGTGTCTCATCATATCCGTATATAGAGAACACATTGGAGTGGCAAAGGAGCGAGAAAGGTTGACATGGTGCAGCAACATCTCGAACTTCCATTGAATCACACTTTTAGACCTCTGGGGTCTGAGGATTTTTGTGGCTCTGGAGAAGTTTTGACATGCCCTGACATTTATGTATTTTTTAGTCGCTTATAAACATGTGAATGACAAAAGCGGCATTACACTGTATTCAGCACGCACTAGGCTACCATAATATGTGAGCAACATGCTTGTATTTTTGAGAGAATAACATTTATGCATGGTTATTGAAGACTTCTGGGTGTTGGAGGGTGAAGCCTAGATTTTTTGCTTCAAAATTGCGTGAAAATCATCCTGTCTACTAAGTCACACACACTCACCTAAAGGATTATTAGGAGCACCATACTAATACTGTGTTTGGCCCCCCTTCACCTTCAGTATTGCCTTAATTCTACGTGGCGTTGATTCAACAAGGTGCTGAAAGCATTCTTTGGAAATGTTGGCCCATATTGATAGGATAGCATCTTGCAGTTGATGGAGATTTGTGGGATGCACATCCAGGGCACGAAGCTCCCGTTCCACCACATCCCAAAGATGCTCTATTGGGTTGAGATCTGGTGACTGTGGGGCCATTTTAGTACAGTGAACTCATTGTCATGTTCAAGAAACCAATTTGAAATGATTCGAGCTTTGTGAC
>CM076082.1:37660000-37702500 GCA_038088235.1 Zacco platypus | reverse complement strand
CACTGTTGCGTGCAGACACTCATTCGTGTACCGCTCTCCAGCCCTTCGGCGAACAAACTGCCTTCTGCTACAGCCAAATATTTCAAATTTTGACTCATCAGTCCAGAGCACCTGCTGCCATTTTTCTGCACCCCAGTTCCTGTGTTTTCGTGCATAGTTGAGTCGCTTGGCCTTGTTTCCACGTCGGAGGTATGGCTTTTTGGCCGCAAGTCTTCCATGAAGGCCACTTCTGACCAGACTTCTCCGGACAGTAGATGGGTGTACCAGGGTCCCACTGTTTTCTGCCAATTCTGAGCTAATGGCACTGCTCGACATCTTCCGATTGCGAAGGGAAGTAAGCATGATGTGTCTTTCATCTGCTGCAGTAAGTTTCCTTGGCCGACCACTGCGTCTACGGTCCTCAACGTTGCCTGTTTCTTTGTGCTTCTTCAAAAGAGCTTGGACAGCACATCTGGAAACCCCTGTCTGCCTTGAAATTTCTGCCTGGGAGAGACCTTGCTGATGCAGTATAACTACCTTGTGTCTTGTTGCTGTGCTCAGTCTTGCCATGGTGTATGACTTTTGACAGTAAACTGTCTTCAGCAACCTCACCTTGTTAGCTGAGTTTGGCTGTTCCTCACCCAGTTTTATTCCTCCTACACAGCTGTTTCTGTTTCAGTTAATGATTGTGTTTCAACCTACATATTGAATTGATGATCATTAGCACCTGTTTGGTATAATTGTTTAATCATACACCTAACTATATGCCTACAAAATCCCTGACTTTGTGCAAGTTTACCTTGAAGAATTGATGCTGTTTTGAAGGTAAAGGGTGGTCACACCAAATATGGATTTGATTTAGATTTTTCTTCTGTTCACTCACTTTGCATTTTGTTAATTGATAAATATAATCTATTACCAAGTTTATTTTTGAAAGCATTCTTACTTTACAGCATTTTTTCACACCTGCCTAAAACTTTTGCACAGTACTGTATATATATACGTATATATAATATATACGTATATATATATATATATATATATATATATACATATATATATATATATATATATATATATATATATATATATATATACATTTTTGCATATATATAACGTTTTTGCAGTTCACTTAAATAGACCATTTAAAATAGGTATACAAAAACTAAGCAAAATGATGAATGAAAAAAAAACATTATTTTTAAATTAAAGGATTAGTTCACTTCAGAATTAAAATTTCTTGATAATTTACTCACCCTCATGTCATCCAAGATGTTCATGTCTTTCTTTCTTCAGTCGAAAAGAAATGAAGGTTTTTGAGGAAAACATTCCAGGATTTTTCTCCAGATAGTGGATTTCAACCGCTATCTCACCTTTCCAACATGATTACGTAATGCGTGGCGCATCGCAGAGCAGTGCAAGACGAGCATTTGTGTTTAAAAAGTATGTGTCCGAGAAAATGTCCGATCGTTTCGCAAGATAAGACCCTTATTCCTCGTCTGGGATCATGTAGAGCCTTTTGAAGCTGCTCTGAAACTGCAGTTTGGACTTTCAACCTGTTGGTAACTATTGAAGTTCACTATATAGAGAAAAATCCTGGAATGTTTTCCTTAAAAACCCACTGAGGAAAGGCAGACAAGAACACCTTGGATAACATGGGGGTGAGTAAATGATCAGGATTTCAATTCTGAAATGAACTAATCCTTTAAGTACATGCAAAATTATATAAAAAAAAGTTTTAAATAAACTATAGCATATTTTTGCATGTATGTATTTTTGTGTGAAGTGTGCATGATTGTGTATTTGTTTGTTTGGTGATTCATTTACCTGTATTTGGTGTGAATTATGGCATATATGAAAGGGTTGTAGATGGCCGATGACTTGGCGATGACCGCAGGCAGTGTTTTAGAGTAGGGCGTGAGGATATTTGCATGCCTGAGAAACCGAGGAAAAAAGTAGTTACTTTTGAACACATGTAGGTCATTCAGACAGTGCAGCACTGCAGACAGAAAGAGATTATAATGTTTTATAATCACTTCCTACTTCTCACAGCTGTGCTGAGCTTAACAGATACTACAGAGCTCCACACAAACACAGACACTCACACACTTATGAGACAAATGTACATCGGAAAGTGCCCGATAAACTGTAATCAGGGGATCTGCAGATTACAGACACTGTAACACTTATGATATAAAAAGATTACAGCAAATGCAGCATGTAAATGTAGAGGTATATTTCTAAGTAGTTGGTTTTAAGTCAGAAGTTTAATTGTCATGAATCCGGTCCGTCATCTTCCACTCACTTTCCACCAGAGGTCGCCCTCCAATTTCATGGACTCACATACACGGACTACATCTCCCAGAATCCCCGTACCTGTCACTGATCGCGGCTCCAGCTGATGCTCATTACCCTAGCCTTATTTAAACCCTACGCACACACACACTTAGTTGTGAGGTCTTGTTAATCCCAGTGTTACATTGCCGAGCGTTCATTCCTGTCGTGTTTACCTGTGTCTGATTCTGCCTGTTTCCGTGTCTGTTTATGTTTATCTGCCAGCCTTTGGAGCAATTGCCTGTATTGTGTATCTTGCTGCCTGCCTTTCTGACCTGTTGCCTGGATCCTCACGACGAGCCTGCCTGTTCCCTGCCATTACTGTTTGCTGCTTCCTTGACCATTGCCTGTTTGACTACGTTTTTGAATAAAGCTCGCAATTGGATCTCATCCGCTGACTCGCCCTTCATTACAGAAATTCAATTTAATCAATGCTTTTTTTATATTTTATATGAGCATGTCCTCTATATATTCAAAGTGATCACACATAACAATAATGGTGGCTTTACTTAAAACAATTAACCACTTTCATCAACACTTAATCTGAATTAAAAAAAAAAATCTATTTTTATCAAATCAATATCAATTTCTATAAAATAGCAACTTCCCATTGTGACAGCTTATATGAGGTGACAATATATCTGCTATAAGGTTAACGTGTGTTGAATGTTTTCTTCTGGGCAATACTTTTGGAAATGTTCTGTATTTTTCAATATGTTTTGTACTTTACTACTTTAAAGTATGAGGTTATACAGAAACTGTACTCGCAACTACCCCCATTTGACCCAATATTATATTGCAAACACAACATATAAGATGTGTTATGAACTACACTTTAAAATTTAGGTCAAATACTTTTAATCGCAGACGGAAGACCATGTCACGCCAACAGAACAGATAACAACGAAACAGTCTAGAGAACACAAGTGAGCGGTTGTTTGGCTCCCATCACATGGCCGTAGCCTCAGTACGAGGCCATCATTTTACAACCCCATACGGTTGCATGTGACAATAATGTGTTTGATGTAAAGTTTAGGGCTCGATGAGAATATTATATAAAATCGCGCAGCAAGACTGCATTTACTTAAAGTAAAAACAGTAGTATTGTGAAATTATTTCAAATTAAAATAACTTTTCTATTTTAAGATATTATAAAATATAATTTATTTCTGTGATCAAAAACTGAATTTGTGTCACATGATCCTTTAGAAATCATTCCACCTGCTAAAGTCAAATGTTTTGGCTCAACAACAACAAAATAATGCAACAGTTTGCATCAATATTTTTGAGTTATGATACAGTAACTTCTAATAAAATAATGTTCAACAACAACATCAAAAATCTACATTGAGTTAGAGGAACTTAATCTGTAGCATAAACAAAGTTGATTACTTAAAAAAATTAAATTGAGTAACCAATTAATATCTGTTGATCTTATCTATTAGTCTTGTTTATTATGTATTAAACAATTAACACAGCAATTTCAATTTAATTACACTCAATATTATTAATAATAATCATTTGTTAATTGTTACATTTATATAGCACTTTTTTGGCACTCAAAGCAGTTTACATATGGAAGGGGGGAATCTTCTCAACCACCACCAGTGTGCAGCATCCACCTGAGCCATACGCCCACCACACACCAGCTTTTTGGTGGAGAGGAGAGAGTGATGAAGCCAATCAGTAGCTATGGGGATAATTAGGAGGCCTTGATGATAAACAGAGGCCAATAGGCAAACTTGGCCAGGATACCCCCCTACTCTTTTTCGAAGGACATCCTGGGAATTTTAAAGGGGACCTATTATACCCCTTTTCACAAGATGTAATATCAGTCTCTGGTGTCTGAAGTTTCAGCTCAAAATTCCCCACAGATCATTTATTATAGCTTGTAAAATTTGCCCCTATTTGAGTTTGAGCAAAAACACGCCGTTTTTGTGTGTGTCCCTTTAAATGCAAATGAGCTGCTGCTCCCCGCCCCCTTTCCAGAAGAGGGCGGAGCTTTAACAGCTCAACAACAACAAAGCTGGAGAATCTCACCCAGACAAAATGAGGATTGTCAGTAACGGTGTTCATCCTTACATTGTTCAAAGCGGAGTCGACACTGATGGAGAGACTCAGGAAGAAGTTACAACTTTTAGAATGAAACTGGACGTTTCTGAACGGTTAGTGGATAAATGTATGTAGTTGCTGTGGAGTTGATCAACTCATCACTAGCATGTGCAGTCATGTTAATCTTTTGTGCAAATCCAGCATTGAATTGACCCTCTTTTATGAAACAGTCCGGCGTAAAATGACATCATATTAGTAGTCTAAGCTGTTTTGTGGGTGAGACATAAGTAACACAGATACATTCGGTCAAACACAACTTCTGTTTGTGCTAGTATAAAGTAATAGAGCGTATGAAGGCTGAGGGAAAACACACGGAAAGTGGAGCTGTCTGACACTAAGAAGTACATTGCATTACTTAAAAATACTTACATTTTTTTCATCTGCAGCTTTGCCTCACTTGCGAAAACAAAATGGTGGCGCCGTGGGTGGAAAAGTGCAGATTAAAGGGCGCTAATATTTTAATAAGATCCCCTTCCTACTGTACGTCACTAAGGGAGCAATATCTGAGCGGCTCGTTTTTTCACATGCTTGCAGACAAAGCTACTGGGTTGTCCTTTTTCTTATTTTCTGGGTTTGTAGACTCACCAGGGAGCCGATTATAACACTTAAACACGGAAAAAGTCAGATTTTCATGATATGTCCCCTTTAATGACCTCGGTTTAACGTCTCATCTGAAGGACGGTGCTTTTTTTGACAGTATAGTGGTCCCCATCACTATATTAGGGTGTTAGGACCCAGGCAGACCACAGAGTGAGCGCCCCCTGCTGGCCTCAATAACATCTCTTCCAGCAGCAACCTAGTTTTCCCAGGAGGTCTCCCATCCAGGTACTGACCAGGCTCAACCCAACTTAGCTTCAGTGGGCAACCAGTTTTGGGCTACGGGGTGAAAGCCACTGCTGGCTGGAATATTAAGTTGATGTAATGATCAACATTATTATGTCAATAGATCTCATCAAAATAACTTAACAAAATAACAAAAGTAGCACCTCTTGATTCTGCCTAAGCTTATATGAGGAACACATGAATGTGAAGTTCCCAGAAAAGTATGAATACACATGTCTGAAAATGTGTGCATGCTCAGCACTCACCCTGCCCAGGAGATGAGGGTGACGCATGCGTAGGGAGACCAGGACAAAACGTACACCACTATGACCACAGCCGCTATTTTAGCCAGTTTCCATTCACTCCTCATGGACTGGTGCCTCATAAAGCTGGACTTCTGAGAGCTCAGCCTTTCTAGATCTCTAAACACAGACACATAATACAGTCATGAATGCTTTTCAGTGATCACTCTTCAAACTAAAGACGCCAGTGGTTGACATGAGGAGCTCAGACCTGCTGGCCTGTCGTACGGAGAGGAACATGAACAGGTAACAGAAGAGAATGATGGCCAGGGGGATGAAGAAGACAAAACAGCACAGCATCATGGTGTAACTTCTGTTGGCGGGAGACGGCGAGACGTAATCCCACGTGCATGATGTCATCAGACCTTCAGGGATGTAGGAACCTGGAAGAGAAATTTTATGTATGCTTTTAACAGGAGCTTAAAATGTATAACGTCATGCATTTTATCAGCACATTACTGGCACTTTTCAGGTTAAAGGGTTAGTTCACCCAAAAATGAAAATTCAGTCATTAATTTCTCACTCTCATGTCGTTCTACACCCGTAAGACCATTCATCTTTGGAAAACAAATGAAGATATTTTTGATGAAATCCGATGGTTCAGTGATTCCTCTATTGACAGCAAGATAATGAACACTTTCAATGTCCAGAAAGATACTAAAACATATTTAAATCAGTTCATGTGAGTACAGTGGTTCAACATTAATATTATAAAGTGACGAGAATACTTTTTGTGTGCTAAAAAACCCCAAAATAACGACTTTTCAACAATATCTTGTGATGGACGATTTCAAAACACTGCTTCATGAAGCTTTACGAATCTTTTGTTTCGAATCAGTGGTTTGGAGCGTCAAAATCACGTGATTTTAGTCAACGAGTCTTCGTTACGTCATAAGTGATTCGAAATTTCAATAGTTCACGTGACTTTGGCAGTTTGATACGCGAACCGAATCAATGATTCGCAACAAAAGATTCGTAAAGCTTCATGAATCAGTGTTTTGAGATCGGCCATCACTAGATATTGTTGAAAAGTCGTCATTTTGTTATATTTTTGGCGCACAAAAAGTATTCTCGTTGCTTTATAATATTAATGTTGAACCACTGTACTCACATGAACTGATTTAAATAAGTTTTAGTGTCTTTCTGGACATTGAAAGTGTTCATTATCTTGCTGTCAATAGAGGAATCACTGAACCATCGGATTTCACCAAAAATATCTTAATTTTGTGTTACAAAGATCTTAAGGGTGTAGAACGACATGAGGGTGAGGAATTAATGACAGAAATTTCATTTTTGGGTGAACTAACCCTTTTAACAGCCCTATATACCTGTATTGTCCTTATTATAGCCTGAAAATTACACCTACTTTCAGGTCACATTAGAATATTTAAATAATAGAGCTGAATATTTAAATCTTACTCCAGCCAATCAGAGGTGCCAGGCTCCAGGCCAGAGAGTAGAGCCAGATGCACAGGATGGTCAGAGAGGTTCTGCGTTTGGAGTTCCGCTGGATGGTCTGCAGCGGTTTGGTGATGACCAGGTAGCGATCGATAGAGATGGCCAACAGGTTTATCATCGAGGTGATGCCAAACAGTGCGCCACAGAATGCATATATTTTACATCCTAAAGACAAATAGAGAGAATATACACATAATTTACTATATAGAGAGTGAATTCAGGGTGAATGGGACACTTTTTACCACTGAGATGACCTGGAAAAATTGTCCCAATCAACCTGAATTCACCCTACTATATATATATATATATATATATAGTTTCTTACATAAAGTCAATGTTGTTATTACTATTTACAGAATTTAAGTATTCAAAATAACATAGTACATTTAAGTGACAATGCTTTTTTTAGTTGTAAATAAAACAAGATTATTAGAGTAGGTTTTACAAGAAAATACTATTTCATTTCATGTGTTACTTGCCATTTTATTTGAAATTTCATTTTATGTCACAACTTTTTTTTTTACAATTTGAATTGAAAATAAAGTGATATGTAGAGTGAATAAAAAAAAAAAACAGTTACCAAGTTCCCCAAACATCCACTCCTTATTAAGGCAGTTGATGAAGAACATTGGAGATTGTGTGATGGCCATGAGGAAATCGCTGACCGCCAGGTTCATTATGAAATAATTTGGCAGGTTTCGCAACTTTTTATTACTGCACAAAAAAAACAAACAAAAAAAAACATTAAAATCAAGTAAAATTTTTCCATTGTTAAAACAGAAAGAACACAGATGTTATGTAGATATTGGTTTAGATGTTAAGAAGACATTGGTAATGTTTGTAACCTCAGTTCCCATTGAATTCCATTATATGGACACAAAATATGCAATTGAAGTCAATGAGAGCCTAAACTTCAAAATATCTTCTTGTGTGTTCCACAGAAAAAAAGAAAGTCATATAGGTTGGGAACAACATGAGAGCGAGTAATTGATGACAATTTTTAATTTCACATATAAATGCAAATATGTTATAATAAGATTTTATCTGGACTGATCATATCCCTACAAATCTTTGTTAACTTATTGTTAATGAAATATTTCATTGTAAATGTTATATGAAGGTGGAAGGCAAACATATCAAATGCCCCCATTGCAGTTCTTTCCATCAATTGTTCTGCGGTTCTAGGGATTCCCAGCATTCCAGGAAAATCAGTCAATTTCCATCCACTCGACAGAAACCCATGATTGCAATAATTGCATCCATTAATGGAAATGCATCAAACTTGTTTTTTATGCCTCATTCACAATATTCCAAATTTCTCGCACATTGGGCCTATTTTGGACATAAAGGAAAAAACAATTATGGAAAATGAGGATTAGGGCTGTCCAGTGACCTGCAGGGTGTTTTGGATACGTAACTTTAATCTGAGCAAATGGGGATTGTAAAAAAGAAAACAAGCTTTTTACTAGTATTTCACTGCCTGTTCTAGTTTTACCGCACTGACCCAATTCACTGAAACAATTAAAGTCAATAACATATTCGAGAATCAGCAGCATTATCCAACAGCTGAGAGAGACGATCTGTTGAAAAGAGGCAGACTCTGTCACTATATCACTTTAAAACTTCATTTTTAATGTTTTATTTTACGATGTTAACTCACTGAAGACAAAAACCATTTAAATATTGCACCGTTTTAACAAAATAGAACTAGACAAAGTGACAAATAGATAATGAATAATTTTCATACGATTACTTTTGTATTAATTACTATTTAATAATATTTTAATATATGTAATTGTGACATGTTAGACACGCACAAAGCTGAATCAAAAATACTTTTAAAAAAATTGTTAAACAAATTATCAAACAAATTGTCAAATCACTAGGAGATAGATCAGCCTATAGCAATAACACAATCACATAAATAATACCAAACCTGGAAGAGACTGAACTAAAAGCCCAAAGAATAGACCTACCTCACTTTTTACGTGGACGTGAGAGTCAAGCCCTGGGTATACTTTGTTTTTTTTGTTGTTTTTACCCGTACGCACAGAGTCGAACACACAGCCTTGCAAAGTATAGTTCATTGAACTCATACACAGGCATTCGATGCAGTCGCAGTTTTGAGAAATCTCTCGCATCGAGTTACAACCCATGTAAACATCTTTGTATTTTCATGTTGTACAAATGAGGATACTTTCTAACCTCTTCCCACAATCTCTCATCTATATAGGCTTCTATTTTTGCTGTAGCTTGCATGCGTTCTGGTCTGTTCTGTTTATGCAGGTTTTCTTCAACTACCTTGTGCCACCTTGTGGATAACCTAATAACTGCAAAAAAAATTAAATAAGCATGTGTGACCTGTGCGCACAAATACGAGCGGTTACAAAAATCCCACGATGCACGTACCGTACGTGTGTACTCTTCTGATGACGAAATTCGCATCACGCACACTGTTCACGTACTGTACGCAATTTTGCGTACTGTACGTGCACAGCTTCTAAGTTGGGATTCACAGGGTTCTAGGTCGCACATTTAATTTATCCATAAGGTGGCAATGGTGCCCTTGGGGCGTCGATTCACAAAGTAGTCAAAGAAAACCTGCATAAAAAGAACACACCGGAACGCATGCAAGCTACAGCAAAAATAGAAGCCTATATAGATGAGAGATTGTGAAAAGAGGTTAGAAAGTTTACATGGGTTGTAACTCGAGGTGAGAGATTGCTCAAAACTACGCATTCGTCGAACGCCAGTGTTTGCGTGATTACTAATGAGAGACAGATATCAGTGACACACGCGAGTCCCGGGGGATATAAAGAAACGAGGACATTTCATTCTACCGAACTACTCACAAGTGCTGAAACACTACTCATACAGGTCAGTTTATTTGATGAGTTAAACTGTGAGGTAACGCAGCGCTGTTTCACTCGCTCTAACGTTACACTATCATACTAAACTGTGTTTGAGTGTGTTGAAAGTTGTGATGTTATTCTGTGTATTAGTTTGTTGTCTGTATGAGACTAACAGTGAGCTAGATCAACATTACAGTATCATACTGATGATATTCTAACATTTCATCATGTTGAGCTTTATAACATTGATTAGTCTTATGTAGTCTACATTTGCTCACCTCGTCTAATAACGTGCGAGAGCGCCATCTCTGTCAAGTCAAAGTTTGTCACAAAGCTCTCGCCATCTCGGAAACGCCACGCTGATATTGATCCTTGTTTTATTTCTCCTTTTGTCCCAAAGTTTTCTTACCATGGTCCATCATGTTTGAGACGTTTAAAATTGTGAATTTCTCTGAATTTACAAGTTCTTGGAAATATTTAGGATAATGTAAGTACATAACTAAATGAAATATATAACACTGTGCAAGTGGTTTTTGAATAATTTAATATAAAAAGTTTACATATTGTACCTTTAAGTATACCTAGGGCTAAAGGCTTAAATACACAAGAGCAATCAACGGAAAACACTACAGGTAAAGAACTAATTAACAACCATGGAAACAAAGAATTAGAACTCAGGCAAACTAAAACTAAAACACAATGAACTGACAGAACTAAACATAACTGTATATACATACCAGTAATACTTTTGTTATTAATATATTAAATCATTTAAATGTAATGTAATTACTTAAATTTGAATATAATATTTATGTGAATACAGTATATCATTATTAAATTGTACACAATGCTTACCAGATCAATATATATTAATGGGTTAGTGACATTGAATATTTTTCAAAAGTTCACATTGTGACATATCAACTACTCCATATAAAACATATGGTAACATTTTTAGTCTTATTAGTTAACATTGATGATTAACTAGCATGAACTAACAATGAGCAATATATTTTTGTTACAGCATTTATTAACCTTTGATAATGTTAATTAATAAAAATGTTCATGTTTGTACACAATGCATTAATGAATGTTAACAGATACAACTTTTGACCTTAAAAATATTAGTATATGTTGAGAATAACATTAACTAAAATGAATAAATGCTTTAGATGTATTGTTTGTCACGAAACTATTTTAGTTAACGAATGAAACTTTATTGTAAAGTCTATTTACTCACATTTTAAACAGCATTGTGCCAACTCATTCATAATTATTATGCATGCAGCTTTAATGACTTCACATTAATATATTTGTACTTATTTAAAATGTACTAGTGAATTTGTACAACAATTCACTGGACTATTCTCTTACATACATAGCTAACAACCATCAACTACTCAAATATAAACAAAAGTATATGAATCATGTTTAACAGAATGAATGGACCTTACCTAATCTAGTAAGCATTAAATCATTTAAATGTTTGTTAAAGTGTTCCCTAATATAAAACCCCAACATTTCAGAGACCTCTTACCTGTAGAAGGCGAACATGACCAGAGCATTGCCCGTGACTCCCAAAGTGCCAATGATGAGGATGAGGAAGGCGATGATGTAGTGCACATGATCCGGGACGTCCAGTCTTTTGTATATCTGCCGATGGGGCTCCATCATCAAACTCAACACCAAGATCCAAGAACTGAAGAACAACACTTCAACAAAGTGAGTGCAAACTCAGTCATGTTCTCCTGTCTTCTGTGTCCTGCATTACCACCTCTCTGTCTCCGCTTAAACTAAGAGACACTATCAGTAATGGCAACAGGCGGACTCACAGCGACCTACTTGTCGGAGCTGTTTGGTCGTGTCACATGACACACCCCTCTATCCATCATCTGTCCCACCCATCCTTTTCTGTGTCTTCAGTCCGATCTCACACTCATCTCACAGACACCAGCACCACGTTATTACAAACAAAAGTTATTTCACTTTCTCTTCTCTTTGAACATGACTCGAAGAAGACACAAGCTGCCCGAGACTAACACAAACGAGACGAAATTGAAATGAGACCAAGTGTCGGGTAGATTACAGTGCTTTCTGTCTGTGTTCATCAGGTCTGTAATGGATGTGAGGTCGTTTGTAAAAGGTCAGAGGGTGAGAGTGACAGAAGGAGATTCAGAATGAGAGAGAGTGAACGAGGGCTTGAAAGCACAGCTGGACAGATTCATGATGCCGTCAGGAAAGTTATATATATATACAATATTATAATTATATATTAACTATATTATATTATATTAACCATTAATATTTTTCTATGTGTGTGTGTGTGTATATATATATATATATATATATATATGTGTGTGTGTATATATATATATGTGTGTGTATATATATATATATATATATATATATATATATATATATACATATACACACACACACACATAGAAAAATATTAATGGTACACTATATAGATATAGATATAGATATATATATATATATATATATATATATATATATATATAGTCACGCTGAGGTTTCGGTATGAAGTAATCGGAACAAGGAACGGGAAATCGCCAGGAAAGCAAACTATAAACGCCACGCAACATTAAATAAAGCTAGACAAAGAACAGAGTGAAACTAAGGGCTTATATACACAGCAAACAAGGAGGCAAACAACACTAATTAACAAGAAACACCTGAACTGAAGACTCTAATTAATCCGTAACCGAGGAGAAAAACAGGCAGGCAAACAGGGAGAACTGAACCAATTAACAATGAAACTGAAGACAGGAAAAAAACATGAAAACTGATCAAAAACAAACTCTAAACATGAGATATATTTCAGTTATCAGTAATTGTATGTGCATTTTTATTAGTTTTTTTTTACTATTTCTATTTAGATTTAAATTGTTTTTATTTCAGTTTTAGTTCATCATTTTCATTTCTTGTTTATTTCAGTTCTAATTTTAAGTTTTTCATCTATTTTATTTCAGCTTTAATTCAATGACTGAAAATGACTCAATAGTTTTTGTTTACAAAAACTGCAGTCAGTATCTGAAAGTGCTAAAAATATATTTTTTTCACTCAGTAACATTAATTTGAGTAAATTTATTGCTCTCATGGACAGTGGATATACTGTTTTTAATGTATTCAACTGATTTTTTTCAGAATTAAGCATCACTAGTGCTTAAACTTATTATTTGAACTTATTAATCACTAATGAAGTACGTTCTAACATTAGTTAAGCGTCTGCATCTGAAAATGCATACTTCCCCTAGTAAAAAAAAATACCTATAACAAAATCTATTTAAAATACATTTATTTCATACTAATACCCAATCCAGTTTTATTGACATTTCACTTAAGACTTCCTGATATAAAATTATAATCAAACTTTATGTGCGATATTTATCGCACAACGCACATTCCTTAATATTATGCCTGAAAAGTGTTTTAATATGAATATTAATAAGGATTGTATGATCTTTGTATAATATCAGTCTTTAAATGCAAGATATTTCAAGCATCCACAATCAAATATACTTCAGTATGTGTTTAGTTGGACCTCAGCATTACTTCCAAAGTGCATCAAGTACGAAATTAAAGTACAATTGCAGGGTATTTTTATTTAGCACATAAATATGTAAATGTATTTGTAGCATACTTAGCACAAAATAAATGTATTTCAAATACATTTTAGTATATATATTTTTCACTAGGGTTCGTATGATATTGTAGGCAAAAATCAGTATATGAAAAGAGTATGTTCAAATTCATAAAACAGGCAAAAAGTACCCAGATGACCTTGAGATTCGGAAACAGACACCTAATGAACACTTGACCATCCCAGGAGGCAGTGGGAGAGGTCGCTGTAGGTCACGACAACATGACGAATGTAGCATGCCTGGATTACATTTATATTACACGCACTCGTACTACATGGAACATTCTTTTTTTTAATGGTCGCAAACTTATTCAAAAGAAGAACCTGGTGTGTCATGTGACCTAAGGTGCCATGGATTTGACAACTCCTCTAACTTGGCCTCATGGGAAAGTAAAACTTCCATCGGATGCACACTTCAGAATCTCAGAGGAAGTAGTAGTTCTAGAATACTAGACATATTCGACATGAACTACTAATAAAGTAGACATATTCAATGTGGGGGAAGAATCTCATAGAGACACGCACAACTGCATAGCAAGCTCTGCACATGCAAGAATTAATACTAGTACTTCAAATGACAAGCTTGATTTTATTGTCAACAAATTCTACTGTTTGCCATGTTGTTGCACATTTGATTAATACAAAGATTTGCTAAAAGCTTTAGTAGAACATACACTACTTTTTTGACTGTCCCCACCTTGTTTTATCCTACAAAAACAGGCAAATAAAAAAGCTTAATGGTTAGAGAGAGTGTGTTTGTCTGCATGTTCTGCTCATCCAGCGTAATCCAGGCATCACTTCTGTTCTCTGCTCGGCAGTCAACGGCACGCTGTGGGACTGAAAGATGTGGGATTATATCTCTCTCCATAATCCTACATCTTAGCTAAAACCTCACTGACAATAACAGCATTACTCTAATTCAGCCGATATGACAACCGTGCTCACAGCAACACGACGGCCTCCGGCAGATTATACTATAGATCAAGGAATCAATCCAACTAACCTGGAGCATAAGAGCTTCTAACTAATCTGAGAGATGGGAAAGGATGAGGTCTGCGGGAGAGTAACGCTTGCACACGCTCTTAGAAATAACGTTCTTGATAAACCTACATCGACGGATGTGCACTACCTTTCAAAAGTTTGCGGACAGTCCGAAATTAAACTTTAAAATCGTATCACGGTTTCCACAAAAATATGAAGCAGCACAACTGTTTAACACTATAATAATAAGAAATGTTTCCTGAGCATCAAATCTGCATATTAGAGTGATTTCTGAAGGATCATGTGACACTGAAGACTGGAGTAATGATGCTGAAAATTCAGCTTTGATCACAGGAATAAATTACATTTTAAGATTCAAATTCAAAATCTTTAATATATATTCATTTTAAATTGTAATAATATTTCACAATATTAGGCTACTGTTTTTACTGTATTTTTGATTAAATAAATGCAGCCTTGCGGGGAGACTCTATTAAAAACATTAAAATATCTTTCTGAGGCCAAACTTACATAGGCTATATATGGTTTCCTAACAAAAATCTGATATAAATAGTCCTATCCATCCTAAATGGTAGCCTATTCAAAATTATAATTAGCGTGTCCCAAGTTGCATGGGCTATTTACACAACGTGAAAACGGAAAACTTTTATGCGTTTTGGGAGCCTGATAGCGCAAACATTTGAACACGTGTTTTAAAGTTTTTGAAAACAATACCGTTATTGTCTCCAAACTCGTTTAGTTTATAGGCGAGTAGTGTTTCTTTACAAAGTGTACATCCATACTGCACACTCTGACGGACGAGGATTCGATTAAAACTACAATCACGAATAAAACGTGTTAAAAAAAACACAAACATGGCGGATTTGCAAGACCGACAGTTAAGTAGAGAAAGGGTTTGAGTGATTAATAATCAGTGTCTAACCTGATGAAAAGATATTTATTCAGTGTTATCCACATTATATTTCATAGGCAACAACAGTGTGAACTTTTATAAAGATGCAGTTGGGAATGAACTTTTAAATGCAAACACATGAGGAGAGTTTCCGCATGAGAAACAACATTTCTCTCCGATACGGTAGGAAATTAAATTAAACTGAATTTGGAGGATTTTAACTGTGACAAGATGATTGACAAGGCAGTTTATACAGTGACATGATGCACACAACTTGCAACTTCTAACCACGCATGAAGTATTATGTCCCAAATTGACCCTTCGCAAAGAGTTTGATTGACAGGCGATCTGACCAATCATGACCCCGAATCCGCCATTTTGTTCGACAAAGCAGTCAGGGGAGTTAGTAGATTAACGTTGGTGAACTTGAACTTGAAAAATTGTGTGTCCTCACGTCTTTCCGCGCTTGAAACATCATTCCTTCTGATGTTCATTCATGTTTATTTGATGCTATAAATGAACTAGTATGAAGAGATGATCGGTTCACGAGCCGCAGCGATCTGTCACCACACATTAAAGAGACACTATATGCTATTTATTGATTAAACTGCGATATATTAAATATGAAACCGTTTCATATGTCTGTCAACGTGTTGTCAGTGTCCTCCAGGATGTATTTTTCACTGTGTGAGAACATGATGTGTGGCGTGAGAGTGGCATGGCTTGGCGGACCCTTCTTTGTGAAGGGTCAGTTACCTACTTTTCTGCTCCACACTCAAAAGTATGTACTTTTTCTTCAGAAAAACAGTACATACTTTTAGGGAATAGTATAAGTAGGCGAATTGGGATGCAGAAGACTCATTTAGATGAGTGGAGGAGATCTTTAGGGATCCTGAATCCAGCGTGCTACACAAAAGCAATGCATTTCTATTGGACAGTGGCACAGGCAAAAGCAGACGTAAGCCTTTTTAGCCTGTCTTGAACAAATCGTTATTCTGTAGCGTCGTGCTTTAATGTAATGATGATTTAAATGTGGCTGATATGAAATTAAATGTCTATTTAATCAAGAGAATGTTTTGAAGGATGGATTATTGGTGCACGAACAGGGACCAGCAATAACATTACATCATATAAACACTGTGAATGTTAGGTTGAAATGTGATTTCAACCAATGCAAATGACAGAAACAAACAGTGGAAAGTGATCAATCGAGTACAAGGTGCAAATTCAAAATATTGTTTAAAAAAAATCTGATCATTGCATACAGAAAAACAGCTGTCAATCAAATTCTATTGTCATTTCCGTAGTCAATTTGCAATTAAATCCCAATCTTTAATCTTTTTTTTTTTTTTTTGTCCTTCAGGGATGGACAGCTTTTCTTGGAAAGTATTATTTTGGCATTGGGAATGAATCATGACTTGGTCAATTTTCTGGCTACACATGACTGGCGATCTATTCTCCAGTGAAATAAGATAATGTGTAATTTACCACGGCTTTAAACTTTGCTATCGGGGTCATGTTGTAATCTTTTGTCGTCTTGGGATTACTTCTATTTCAGGCCAAGATGAATGGTCATGTAATTTTTTATCTGGAATGAATAGTTTTGATTACTTGCTGATCCCCTGTTCGGCTTAAACGTCAGCTTCATGTGGAGAAATGTGTCAACCTGGGCAGAGAAAAGAAGGGAAAAAAAGGGCTTTTTAGGCATAAACATTGAATATCAAAGAACAGGTGTGTCATGACTATCTCACGCTTGAGAAAAGGTTGTATCCGCTTCATGACATATATAGAACCTTTTATCCCATCATGGGATCATTTTATGCATTTATGTTTAAAGTAAACATACATTTTAACTAGAAAAAATTGAAATATCCTGTTAAACGTTAAATTATTATGCAATCATTGCAGTTGTGATCAAAATTATTCAACCCCCTGGAGACTGTAATAATTTACAAATGTGAGCTTTTCTAAATATACAGTTTTATAAAAAAAAAAATGCATTATAACAATTTAGTGGCAAATTAAAAGTGTCAATAAATAATGTAATGCTTTTGAGTTACAGGATTTTTTTGAAATACAGCTATGTCATACAGTTATTCAAACCTTATTTGTATGATATGGTACCAAATTGTGTTAAAACACAATTAAGCCTTTGGAAACTCTATAACAAAACTGAATTAGCTTGTGTGGTTTCACATACATGCATTTAGTCTATGCATGTGCTAAATTTGAGTAGCAAATAGGGCCATGTCAACAGAGCTCTCACAAAAGCTACAGAGAACCAATTGTTTTGTTACATTAGAAAGTGTATGGCTTGAAGAAGATTTCCAAAACACTAAAAGTTTGTAGAGACACAGCTGGCAAATTTGTTGTACCAGAACACATTTGAGGGTGTTAAAAAAGCACAATTTCTCTAAGGGGAATAAAATGTTTGATCAGAACAGCTGAGAAATCCCTCAATTTACTGCTGAAGACTTGCAAGATGACCTGATGAAAGGAGGAAAAACATTTCAATGCAGAGTAGGCCTATAAGAAGAACACTAGACAAGAATGGCCTTCATGTTGACACATCTTGCCAAATGCCGCTCTTGACCATGAAGAACATAAAAGGCTGACTTGAATATGCTAAATTCATTTAGATAGACCTGTGGAGTTCTGGAAGAACTTGTGGATTTATGGAGTGATGTGACCAAACTGGAATTGTTTGGACCCATGGATCAGTCTGGTGCAAAGTTTATAAGCAGAAGAGCACCATCTCCATAGTCAAACATTCTTGTTGTTAGCCGGGGTAGTCGTGGCCTAATGGTGAGGGATTCGGGCTTGTAACCTGAAGGTTGCTGGTTCGATTCCCACGCCGGCAAGAATTGAAGGTGGGGATTGTGAATGAACAGCACTCTCTCCACCTTCGGAACCTAACCCCTATTGCTCCCCTTTGTAAGTCCCTTTGGATAAAAGCGTCTGCCAAATGAATAAATGTTATGGGTTTGCTGTTGCAGGAAGTTGAAATCTTGACTGTATGAAGGATATCATGTATTCTTAGTATCAAGCCATTTTGATAAAGATGGTGATGCCTTCGGTGCAGAGACTGAAGCTTGATGATCAATGGATTTTCTTGCAGGACAGCCATCTCAAAGTATACATCCAAATCGACTTAAGCTTTATTCAGGGATCAGGGATAGAATATTCTTGAGTGGCCTGTACAGATTGCACTGGACACCGAGATGGAGCCTGGCGACGAGTGTCCGAGGTGCAGATGAATAGCCAGAGGACAGTAGAGACGGTGGGACAGAGGATGAATACGGAGACGTGGGGAGGGCGAAGCCCAACAAAGCCGAAGGCACAGGCAGGACGATGTCCGACCAAGGCAAAGCCGGAGGGACGAGGGACCCTTGTGGAGCCGTATGGTCGATGGTTTCCGGTGGAGCCGAGGAAGGGAGGAGCCAAGGTGAAGCCGATGTGTCGACAAGCCAAGGTGGAGCAATGGGCACGGAGGCAGAACCGGTGGATCCTCTGTGCTGGATGGAGCTGAAAGACACAAGTGGAGGCGGGGCTGAGGAACTGGCTGTTTGAGTAGGTAGGATAGGAGAGGGAGGCTGCGAGGTGGTACAGCGTAATATAATACAGGTATAAATTCATTTTTAATTGATTATAAAATTGCTTATCTAAGGTTTATACATAATTTTCATGACAGAATTCAAGATGAAACCATTCATGTTACTGCTGGAACTGCCAATTTGTGAAGTTTCAAATATTTATTAAACAGCAAGCACAAAATATGCAAAAGGGGCAGCCCTTCCGGTGCATTCAGTGTCTCACTCGTTTTCATTCACTCATTCAAGTGAACTGTATTAGGGAACTAATGTAGGGAATAGTGAATGAGGGTATAGGGGGTGATTTCAGATTTAACAAAGGAGGAAATCAAACACGGCTCATGACAGTACCCCTCCCCCAACTAGTGTCACCTGGCACTCCCGAGATAGAGGACCGGCACGAGTGAAGGAAGTCTTTGATGATCGAGCAGCCCAGGACGTCCCGGGCCGGAATCCAGCTTCTCTCCTCAGGGCCGCACCCCTCCCAAATACCAAACACTGCTGACCATGCCCCCAAAGTCGACCGACCGGTAGTCTCCTAACCCTATAGACAGGAGAGCCTTCGACAAGAACAGGAGAAGGGGTGGGACGGAAGGGGACACGAAATGACAGGCTTAATACACGAAACATCGAATACAGGGTGGACGAGCTTCAGATAACAAGGTAATCTGAGTCGTACTGCCACAGGACTAAGAACCTTGACAATGGAAAAGGGCCAAATAAAATGGGGTGCCAGTTTACAGGAAATAGATTGAAGTGAGTGCTCTCTTGACCAGCCGCTCGATTCCACAGACAACAATCCCGACCACGCCGCTGCTAGACAAGATCCCGTCGGAAGTGTCAACCTCCATGATGAATTATCTCTTAGGGTCAGGAGTGATTAGAATAGACGCGGTGGTGAATAATGTCAAGGCAATCAAACTTGATCTGAGCTGCCTCCTTCCAGACGAAGCGAGACTTCGTCAAGGAGAGAGTGGTCAGTGGAGTGGCTACTTGACTAAAATTATGAATGAAACATCGATAAAAATTTGCAAACCCCAGAAATCATTGGAGCGCGTGTGAGACTCGGGAACAGGCCAATCAAGGACAGCACATACTTTTAGCAGGATCCATATTGATCCCATCCGCCGACACAAAACCCAAAAACATAACTGGCCTGGCATGAAAGGCGCACTTCTCAGCCTTGACAAAAAGACATCTGGGAGATGCTGTAACACAGTGAATGTATTGGACATGCACCTTGAGAGACAGGGAGAAAATAAGAATGTCATCCAAGTACATGAAAAGAAAAATATTGAGTATGTCTCTCAAGACCTCATTAACAAGAGCCTGAAAAACATTTGACGAGCCCGAACAGTTAAACAGAACATTCAAAGTGCTTTAAGGGTGTGTTAAACGCCTCTTCCACTTGTCTCCCCCCTTTATGCGCAACAAATGATACGCATTGTGGAGATCCAATTTTGTGAAAATCTTTGCTCCCTGCAAGATCTCAAAAGCTGACAGCATAAGCGGTAATGGGTATCAGTACCCATGATAATCTATGCAGGGTCACAAAGAGTCATCTTTCTTTTTCAAAAAGAAGAACCCCGCCCTGACAGGAGAGGATTCAGCCCCTCCAGGAAGCATGCAAGCAAGGCAGGTTCATTCCACTCACATGTGGCAGCCAAAGTGCGTAACTCTTTCATGTAGTCAGCTACGAAGCGTTTCCCCTGGTGCAGCAAAGCAAGCAGACAAGAAACCTCACGCCCCCTTGGACAGAACAGTGAAACACCTTAATCATTTCCTCCTTAAACAACGCAAACTGTTCACAGCATGAAGCCTCCGATTCCCAGTCACATGCCTGCCCAGACTGCAGAGAAAAAACGAAGGTGACTTTGGCACGGTCCTCAGCGTAGGTGGAAGGCACTGGGCTAAGAGCGATCTGCAATCAGTGGGCTCACCTGAGTAACGAGGAAGATTGTTGATTCTGGGATCAGTAGAATTACAGGATACCGGTGGGTTCGGCTGGTCCCAATGAAGGTGATGGAAGGGGCTGGTCAAATTTGTGACCTGGGTAGCCAGATTTTCCATGGCATGCATGGTAGAATCTCTTCTTCATGGTTCCGCTGGGTCCATGGTGGCCAGAAGGAGGAAAAGAGGACCCAAGCACGAAAGCAGGTATTGAATTAAACTTTACTACTGAAGAAAACAACAGCAGTCTACAGAACACCGGCACTCTTGGTGGATGCAGAGCTGGTAGTAACTCAGTCTTTAAACTTGTCAGGTGAAGACAAGGTGAAGTAGCCGGTCCCGGGCTTGGTAGCGTGGACGTAAAGAGTATAGCACAGTCCCCAGCCGACAGACTCAGCACCGCAGACAGCGAATGGTAAAGTGATCACAGACAGCAGGATAAGAACAGGTAAGATGTGCACGACAAGACAGGACAGCACTAAGACTAAGGGTAGGGACACACCAAACCGACACCAAAGAACTAGTACTGATAAAAGCCGACTGTTGTCGCCTCGCATTGCCTGCGTTGGGCCAAAAAACTGCTCGTGAACACACCAATAGAACTACAGCCAACTGTCAGTCGGCACGTGCATTCTGCGCCTGCGTGTAAGGAGACCGTTGTCTATTTTTTCATATATATTCGTCTATATACGTAATTCAGAAAGGGAGACCGGTACTGCAGGCAGCAGACACACATCAGAGTTTTCGCTCATGCCCAATGGCCCGATACCGATTCTACATGCTGAATCGGCCCAAAAAAACCTGACGTGTCTGTTTAGAGCCAACAGTGCAAAACTTAGTTGGCCAGCACTTAAAAACAGTCCGACATTGCCCGACAGCCGATCGTCGGCTTGGTGTAAAGTAGCAGACAGTATCAGAGTAAAGAAACTTTGCATCACGCAATTCTGAGAAAAAAAATTCAGAATTGCGAGAATTTCGTGGCAGAAACAAGCTTCCATACTAAAGGGACATGGTGACGAAAAAAAATGAGATGTAAGGAAAAATTGTTTGGCAATGCTTTGGCATTTGTTTGCAAAATGTTTGCTTTCCCCCAAGAAACTTTGAACACGTTTTGTGAGCGAATGGAAAGTTTCTGAGGGGAATGCACAATATTGCCATCCCATATTTTAATCCACCACCATGTCCCCCGCATGAAACAACACATAACAGTTTTGGCATATAGTAGGACTACTTGTGATATTTAAATGAATACTAACATGACAAGTGACCATACTTTTATTTAGTCGATGTACCATTGGCTCTGACGCAGAGGCGTAGTAATACTGATGTAATAAGGTCACAGGTGGCTTCGAATCTGGCTCAACCAATCAGAATTAAGGACCAGAACTATCCGTTTTATTAATATATATTAAAACAGTAGGGCAGACTCCCAATCTACTGTTGTAATGAATCCGCTCCGTCATGTTCCATTCACCTGCCACCAGAGGTCGCCCGCTCACATCATGGACTCCATACACCACACTACATTTCCCATAAACCCCTCACCCAGTCACTGATCACCCAGTCAGCTGTTTCGCATTACCTTCACACCTGATTCTTATCTCACCACTATAAAAGCACCACTCACACACACCCACGTTGCGAAGTATTGCTAATCCTTGTGTTACAATTCTGAGCGTGTTTTCCCTGTCTGGTTTCCCTGTTTCCTGATCCTGCCCGTTTATTGTTATCGATGTTTATCTGCCTGCCTGTTTGACCTGAGCCTGGATTATTACTACGAGCTTGCCTTTTCCCTGCTACTTCTGTTTGCTATTGAGTTGACCATTGCCTGTCTGACTACGTCTCTGAATAAAGCTGCATTTGGATCTAAACCCGGTGACTCACTCATCATTACAACTGTTCTAACTTTCTTTAGAAAAGAATCATAATTTTCATTCGACAGCTTTCTGTAATAGCGTCTTCTAATTGAATTTAAAATAAATTTAAAGATACACCCGTGTAAAATTCAGTGTCTGACATTCTTTTTATTTTATGAATAAAATCAGTAAGTCACATTTTTGATGGCAAAATGATAGGCTTTTTAAACATCAAGGCAGAAAAAAATAGGAGATGCTTTTTTTTGCAGACATCCAATAACTTAATAAAGAGCTACAGTAAAAAATAAAGAGCTACAGTAGCTACTAAAGAGTCTTTGGGATTCATAAAAGTTTGTAGCTAGAAGGAAAAGAGAGGCAGAGCCTCTGATACAAAAGAAAAATCACATCACTTTGTCCTTCCACCACTAGCAGCCTAAGAACTCACAGTGCAAAGATTTTACCTCAGAAGAGAGACATTTACTACTCTACGACAGCCTGACTCTATTCATCAGAATGAATTTTCATCTATTAATTCAACAGTCTAAATACAGATACAAAATGAATGATATAAAAAAAAAACAGACAAAAATACAGTTGCTCCGACCATTGCTCTTGAATAGGAATAATGTAAATGCACCTTGAACAAGAATTGGTTGCCGATTCATAATTGAGTTGTAGATTTGAAAAAATGTTTTTTAAAAAAAAGCATGTAACTCAATGTTGTAGATTTGATTGCATACGGAATAAATAACCACTGAGCTCATCCAGCCTTCAAACATTTGCATGCTCGCTTACGGAATAAGATAACATTTACACCGTGATTCAATTACATGGTTGAAAACCTTTCAGTTAATTCAATGACAGTGCTGAAGCTAAACAAATACTCCAACTCTGGCTGTTATTGAATTCAGACTTTCATCTTTATCTTCATCGCACCAAGCTAAATGCCTTTCATCAGATGGAGGTTAATGTTTTTGTCCTTATTTATCTTAGTCGGGGATATTTGTGAGCTCCTGATATGCATAAGTTGTGGTGGTTATTTTTGAAGATCACACACAAAATATGTTGTTCTCGGGTCGCAAAAAGTTATTTATGTTCGCGATCTGTAGCTGGTGTTTTTGAGGTGTTCAGTTGGTGCAGGTGTTGATGTTCTTGCCGTCAGCTGCATCATCCACCAGAGACAGATGGTAGTCCGTGGCGAGGGTGAAATGAGAAATGCATCCCACTAAACCTCGCATGTACTGCCTGTTAGTGTGCAACGCGATCTCCTTCATCCCGCCTGGAGAAACAGAGTGAAATCAACATTTACAAATCAAAAATACAAATACCTGCACATACACTGCTGTTCAAAAGTTTGAGCAAGTAAGATTTTTTGTCTTCTGCTCACCAAGGATGCATTTATTTGATCGAAAATACAGTAATATTGTGAAATTATTACAAAAAAACAATTTAAAATAACTTTTCTATTCGACTATATTTTAAAATGTTATTCTTGTGATCAAAGCTGAATTTTCAGCATCATCAGTCTTCAGTGTCACATGATCCTTCAGATATCATTCTGATATGCTGATTTGATGCTCAGGAAACATCTCTTATTATTATCAATGTTGAAATAGTTGTGCTGCTTCACATTTTTTTTGGAAACCATAATACATTTTTTTTTCTTTAGAAAGTTATTTTTATCTATTTGGAACGTTTATTGAAATAGAAATCATAAATGTCTTTACTGTCACCTTTGTCCTTGCTGAATAAAAATTAAATTCTTTCAATAAAAAAACTTTTGTGAAATTTATTTTATACACAATCTTGCACAACTATCTATTGTCATTATTATCAGCATTTAAGTCACCATGAAATCAAAATTGAAAATTCTTGTGTTTTATGGAGTATTGCAGTGTAAGTATATTTTTTACAACTCTTGCTCCCCAAATAATCTTTAAACAAAATAACTTCCCCTCGTTCTCTTCTCTGATGATGTCTTTACTGGCATGAGGGCGGAGCAACCTGCCACTCATATCAAATCGACCAATAGAAAATCACAACCAATTCGCCATGGACAAAATTAAGTCCCGCCCTACATTTGTTCTTGTCCAAGAAGCCATTTCACTCGAATATACGTCACAATAGGGAAGAAAAGACCATCACAACTTCCTTTTCATGCTGACTTTTTTTTTAATCTCTACCATTACAATTAACTTGTATTGTTTCTTACCAATGTAAAGGTCACCGTTGATGTTCAGCTGTCTCATCTTACCAGGAGATCTGCCTGTTTTAGCTCCGTAATCATCGACAGTTAGTTTACCAGACTGCCCATCCCTTCAAACAGAGACAAACATAAAGGTTTGGTGAAACTTTGTAAAGCTACAGCCCTTTCAAATGGAGCAAATTCCCTGAAGTTCATCTACATATGGCAATCCATAAAGAAAGACATGCTGAATTTGATGCACGTCTGACCTGACAGCCTTCACTCTGTGCCATTTGCCATCACTAAATGTGCCATTAATGACGACAGTGGCGGCTCCACTACCAAGATTATAACTGCAGGGAGAACAAGAGATGTTAGTAGGCTGCTTTTGATCCTCTAGTGTAAATTGTCAGCAAAAATGCATGAATGTAAATGTAAATCTCATGGCATGTGGGTGCATGCTGATGTGAGCGGATATGTCGTTATACCTGAAAATGAGCGCTCCATCTTGAAGGCCAAGAGACAGGTAGTCACTGTTGGCTCTCATTGGACTGTCCCCCCGCCATAGTAAAAGACCATCTTTGGACGTGCTCTTAAAACGCATGAACATGTTTGTTCTGGAACCTGATACCCTGCAGAGACAGACTCCATTGGATGCATGTTTGCACGGAAACCTCATGCGAAGAATATCGATTTGAGTGCAATTATAGAGCATGAAAGCCAAGCACTCTACCTTTTGAGGATATCTCTGTTGTCGTATGTCAGATAGCTGCGTCCAGTGAACTGAGGGATCTCAATAGATTCGGTAACAGCTGATACAGCAAAAGACAGAGAGTGCACAGCTCTTTAATATCCACTAGATGGCACCACACATCATGATAAATACACCAAGACAGCAAACAAATGACAGACATCTGCCTTAAGCACTTACTGTTTAAGCAATAATTCCCACATTCTGCACAGTGAGAGCACAAAACAGAATAAAAGAAGCTTAAGAAAGATTTTGAAGTATTATGGAAGAAGTCTGCAAAGAACATCAGAGTAACATCTCAGTCTAAAGCCAAAAATAAAAGAATGTTTGTATACTACGGGAGGAAAGTGTTCAGTTAGTGCTCAATCCGTCTCCTGGAGATCTGCCTTCCAGCAGAGTTTAATGTCAAACCTGTACTAATAATATAATGTGAAATAATATGCAGTATGCAATGCTCTGCACTGTTTTCACTTATCATCATATAGTTATTTGCATTTTTTAAATCTAATTTTGTATTTTAAAAAGCTTGATCAAATATTAAGAGTCATTATAGGCATGAAAGACATTGCTTTGTGGGATACGGTATTCTGTTGCAGGTGCTCTGGTTATATAATGGACATTTTGGCAAGGAAACAACTTTAGACATTCTACTAACTATAAGTAACTTTGCAACTATATGTCAACTAGCAGACATTTGAGTATTAGTAGACTGTCTGCTGGATATCTGATAACACTTCAAGGTGGGGTAAGAAGTTTTTCAAAAACACTGTTTGGAAGTTAGTCACGCCGACACCAACAACAAACGTGTCACCAAATAGCATTAGAGGGCGTATAACGGACGAGGAGAGAGAACGAGCAAGAGGGAGATTTGAAGAGAGACTGCAGAAAGAGAGATGAGACACAATACAAAAGAATATCACTGGAATGAACGTTTAAGACTGGGCAAGCGCTTTAGGACCCACATTAATATTAGAGAAGCTTTCCAGTGCTGGAGAGAGCTAAGCGGGAAGGCCTGAAAACAGACGCGGAGGACGCTTTGATTCCGCTTCTCATGTGAGTAACGCTGGGATTGAGTGTCATTGATTGTCTGGAGCTGCTGTGTTGTTGGAGACAAACAATGAACACTTGTTTGCATGTACTTTTGTGTACTGTACGGTCATTTTTTGCGCTTCCATGTCATGCGTTCATCATTTGCGTTTTAGTTGTCGTGAAGCATTTTGTTGCGCGTCAGCAGGGTTGAGGAGTAACGAAATACAAGTAACTTAGTTACGTATTTGAAATACAAAATTTGAGTAACTGTGTTTCATTACAGTTACATTTTAAATGGGTGGTAATCAGATTACAGTTACATCTGAAAAGTATTTTAGATTACCAAAGTGATTACTTTGAATTTTAATGTCATTTAAACAGCAATTGGTGATTCTCTGACTCTGACAGTCTGAAAAAGCGGAGTTAAGTTTCATCAACATTTTAATACTTTTAAGAGGATCATAAAAATGTTGTTATTTTTATTTAGTTCTGTCCTGAACAAGACAAAATGACTGAATTTATATAAAAAAAATTACCCAACTGTCAACTTAACTGTCCTGTCATGACCTGATGATCCACGACTGTTTTCATGTTTTGTGAGTCATTTTATAATTCACTCGTCACTGCAACTTTTTCTCACAATTAGTTTTTTTTCCCTCACAATTGTGAGTTTGCATTTCACAATTCTGACTTCATTTTCTCAGAATTGCGAGATTTAAACTCACAATTGCAAGTTATAAAGTCAGAATTGGGAGATATGAACTTGCAATACTGACTGTTTTTCTTGCAACTGTGAATTTAGTATGTGAGTTTATTTCTCATAATTTTGACTTTTCTCACTATTGTCAGTTTATTTCTCATAATTTTGACTTTTCTCAAAATTGCGAGAATATATCTCATAATTCTGACTTTATAACTCACAATTGCAACTTTATATCGCACAATTCTGAGGGAAAAAGTCAGAATTGTGAGATAAAAACTTGCAATTACCTTTTTTTGTGTTTGTTCCACACTTATTAGTATTCTAAAGTATTTAGATTAAGTTACTAAACTTGAGTAATGTAACGAAATACGTTACAAATTACTTTTTAAAGCATGTATTTTGTAATCTGTAGTGAAATACATTTTAATAGTAACCTACCCAGCCCTGCGCGTCAACTGTGATAAACAGACATCAGCTCTCGCATTGTGTGTGTAACAGTGGCCAGATAGTGAGCGTTGAGCAGGTAAAGCACTGCACACTGACATTCGCTAGAGAATGAGGTGTTTAGCGTCACTGTTAGTGCACTCGCTTCGCCCGCCAACAGCGAACGGGTTGGGGTTCGAGACCGACTCGGAGCAGGGTGGTTAGGATTGGAGGGTGAGTTCTGGTGGTGGAGCGATGAAGAGAGGTTTGGGTTTATTTCAAATATAAATGGTGTCCAAAAGTGTTTTTTAAAAATGGCTTACCCCACCTTTAATTTATGTTCCGCCAACAGACATTATTGACTGTAAGTAACTTTACAAACACTGTACATGTCAACCTATCCTACTAACCTGAACCTAACAGTCTACAGATGGCATGTAGTTGCAAATGAATGAGAGTTAGATGACATGTTTGCAAAGTTGCTTATATAGTTAGTAGAATGTCTAGAGTGGACTATCAAAATAATAGCTTTTATTTTTCTATCTTCAGTTTTAGGTATTTTTGTTATGATGAAGGCAAATTTGGATAAACACGCTAAACTTTCATTTATCCTTGTGTTGTAATCATTATGAGCACAAGTTGTAATTGCTGCCTAACTTGTTCGTTGTGTCTGCTTAACTGCATACATGAGATGTATTATATTATATTATAGCTGTATCAAATGGACATTACTACGCTCTGTCTGATAACACAATACTTCCTACATTGTAATATTGAAACAAGCATTTTCTGTAAAGCTGCTTTGAAACGGTATGTTAAAAAGCGCTACACAAATGAATTTGATTTTTTATCTATATAGCTTTAATTTATTTTTACTTCAGCTTTAGTTTTAGTCAATGCATACTGCAGAAACTGCATGAGTGCCTTCCTGTAACTCAAGCATTACAGCATGACACTTGGGATCATGGGATCGATTCCCAGGGAATGCAAGAACTGATAAAATGTGTGCCTTCAATGCATTGTAAGTCACTTATGAAAGAAGCATCTGCCAAATGCATTCATGTAAATGTAAATGTATGAGTAGTATATACAGTAGGTGTTGCATTCTGGTCATATCCCTGCTTTAGTGGCTTCAGGTTTGTGTGATTTGGACTGGAGTTAAACTATGGACCGGGATTGGCAGATCTTCAGGAGCACATACTTTAAAGTTGTGTGTGTGTTTTCTCACCTTTTTGACAGTGTTTCCCATCATACCCAAGCGCACAGTCACAGTCGTATCCGTCCCACTTCGGTCTGCATGTTCCCCCATTAGCACACGGGTTCTCCACACACGGGTGAGCTGCGTTCAACACGTTCACCCCAAAAGCCTGACCTGGATTCAGCTCTATACTGCGGTCATTCAGAGAGATCTGGGTCAGGAGGAAAGACTGAAAATTATTTTACCATTTTAAGATTAAATCCGCACATGGGTCACAGTAGTAAACAGTCGGAATCTGATGCAGCTTAAATTTTAATTGCAGCATTGAACACTCACTACACATCCTCAGGCTCTTATTGAATTAACTGCAGTTGAATTTAAAGGGTTAGTTCACCCAAAAAGGAAAATCCTGTCATTAATTCCTCCCCCTCATGTCGTTCTACACCCGTAAGATCTTCGTTCATCTTCAGAACACAAATGAAGATATTTTTGATGAAATCCGATGGTTCAGTGATTCCTCTATTGACAGCAAGATAATGAACACTTTCAATGTCCAGAAAGATACTAAAACATATTTAAATCAGTTCATGTGAGTACAGTGGATCAACCTTAATATTATAAAGAGACGAGAATACTTTTTGTGGGGCAAAAAAAATAACAAAATGATGACTTTTCAACAATATCTAGTGTTGGACGATTTCAAAACACTGATTCACAAAGCTTTAAGAGTCTTTTGTTTCGAATTAGTGGTTTGGTTCACGTATCAAACTGTCAAAGTCACGTGAACTATTGAAATTGCGAAACACTTATGATGTAACGAAGACTCGTTTACTGAAATCATGTGACTTTGGTGCTCCGAAACACTGATTCGAATCAAAAGGTTCATAAAGCTTTTAAATCATCACTAGATATTGTTGATAGTCATTATTTTGGCACACAAAAAGTATTCTCGTCACTTTATAATATTAAAGTTGAACCACTGTACTCACATGAACTGTTTTAAATATGTTTTAGTATCTTTCTGGACATTGAAAGTGTTCATTATCTTACTGTCAATAGAGGAATCACTGAACCATCGGATTTCATCAAAAATATCTTCATTTGTGTTCTGAAGATGTATGAACGAACGAATGAACGAAGATCTTACGGGTGTAGAACGACATGAGGGAGAGGAATTAATGACAGAATTTTCATTTTTGGGTGAACGAACCCTTTAAGTACTTAAAAATCGTGATTATTTGTTAACATTGTTGTGTGGTTGTCAAGAGCACTTTGGGTGGTTTTTGTATCATTAACTAGTATCTACTGTCAGTACCTTCTGAACAGTTCCACTGAAGGGTCTCAGGACGCCAGCGCTCGTCTTAGTAATATCATAATTAGGAACTCCTCCGATATAGAGAGGAGAGCTACACTTTATCTGTGTAAATGCACCCTGAGAAAGAGAGAGAAAGAGAGTGAGAGAGATTATTATTGGTGTTTTGTTGTTATAATATACAATATATAAATACAAAATAACCTGATAAAGCATTCAGATCCCTTGTAATTATACATTTATTTCTGATCGAATAAATTTAGTTGTCATTAACTAGTGCACAATAGCCCATACAGTGAAAAGTGTTCAAAGGTTTTCAGTCTGTCATTAAAGATTTCTGTTTCAAATAAATGCTGTTCTATTCATCAAAGAATCCTGTGGAAAAAATGTATAACATTTTTCACAAAAATATATAAAAGAATATTAAGAAATGAAACATCAGAAATGTTTCTTGAGCAACAAATCATCATATCAGAATGATTTCTGAAGGATCATGGGACAATGAAGACTGGAGTAATGATGCTAAAAATACAGCTTTGATCACAGAAATAAATGACATTTTAAAATATACTACAATAGAAAATAGAAGATTTTAAATTTTAATAATATTTCACAATATTACTGTACTTCTGATTAAATAAATGCTGCTTCGGTAAACATAAGACTTTTTTCCAAAATATAAAACATACAAAAACATAAAAATCTCCTCACCTCTGCCATGCCTTCCACTGGCCTCTGGTTGTCTACCTGTAGAATGCCATTTTTTGCTGTTCGGGACACACGCAACTCATGCCACACATCCATAGCGACGGCCTCTTCACTCCTGTCAACAGAAGCAAAGACATTGTTTCCGGTCCTACACAATATTTAACAACTGTGGATTCACAGTCATCTACTAAAAAGGAAAGAGACTAAAACTGTTTTGCATTTCCACTGTATACTCAACCTGATAACCGAGGCACCCGAGCCGCAGTCGAAGCGAAACTCCACATATCCGCCCACCAGGCTGATTGACAGGAAATCACGGCTGGCTGCATCATCGGTGTAGAGCAGCGTGCCGTCGGGATTGGTCGGCTGGAAGGTCACCTCAAACTCCATGAAGGAAAGGTAGTTGTGGGAGGGCTGAGGCCATGGGGCGCTGGCGTACGAGAACATGCTCTCGTTAAACTGGGGTAGAGACAACAGGAAACCTGGAACCAGAAGGATTCATTTTATAATTCACTCGTCACTGCATCTTTTTCTCACAATTTGTTTTTTTCCCCTCACAATTGTGAGTTTGCATTTCACAATTCTGACTTCTTTTTCTCAGAATTGCGAGATTTAAACTCACAATTGCAAGTTATAAAGTCAGAATTGGGAGATATGAACTTGCAAAACTGACTGTTTTTCTTGCAATTGTGAATTTAGTACGAGTTTATATCTCATAATTCTGACTTTTCTTAATATTGTTTGACTTTTCTCAATATTGTGAGTTTGTATCTCATAATTCTGACTTTTCTTAATATTGTGAGTTTATATCTCATATTTTTGACTTTTCTCAATATTGTGAGTTTATATCTCATATTTTTGACTTTTCTCAATATTTTCAGTTTATATCTCATAATTCTGACTTTATAACTCACAATTGCAACTTTATATCACACAATTCTGAGGGAAAAAGTCAGAATTGTGAGATAAAAACTTGCAATGACCTTTTTTGTGTTTGTTCCACACTTATTAGTATTCCAAAGTATTCTAAAGTATTTAGATTAAGTTACTAAACTTGAGTAATGTAACGAAATACGTTACAAATGACTTTTTAAAGCATGTATTTTCTGTAATCTGTAGTGAAATACATTTTAAAAGTAACCTACCCAACCCTGACTGCATTTAATATGAATTTAAACTAAAATACAGTTTTAATGCATTACATCAATGCATTTCAGTTCAGTTCGCACTTGCGTAAATTCATTTAATGTATATCATATCTATAAAAAGTACTCTTTTTAAAAGTATGCAGAAAAGTGCTTCCTTTTCACAAGGGATCAAAGGGTTTATAGCAATCATAAATGTGAGCGTTAAAATGTGAGTGGTGCTTGCACATGCAAAAATCACGGCCACAAAACCTGTGTGTGTGTGTGTGTGTGTGTGTGCGTGTGTGTGTGTGTGTGTGTGTGTGTGAGAATGCCAGCAAACGGGAGTGTGCATGACTCACTCTCCTCACAGAGGAAGCCCTTGTAGCCCAGAGGGCACAGGCAGATGAAGCCATCCGCTCGGTTGGCAAAGCAGATTCCTCCGTTAGCACAGGTGACCTTCTCACACACACTGTTGCTGCACTCGCCTGGAAAACACAGAAGAGAGGAAGATGCTTCGAACACATATACAGTGATCCCAAAAATCACTGCACTGCAGATCAAACGTTTGGGGTCAGTACAACTTAAAGGATAGCAAAATAGCAAAACGAGTGAAATTTATTTGATAGGAAGATAAGCCTCTTACTTTAAGCAAGACATTTGACAAAAAGAAGAAACTTTTAGGTTTCAACTATAGATAAGCTGATGACAAAACTTATTTGGAGTCATCCTCAAACTAACCGATGTCTGCTCCACTCAGTGCATTTCCTTTAGGCCAGGGTCGGATGTCAGTGGCTTTGCTGTTGACAGTCAGACTCTGCATGCAGCCCTGAAACCCGCGGTTGGTCCCCACCGCCCTCACCAGCCAATAGGCATTCGGAGCTCCGCCCAAAAACAAAGGCGTGCGGAATGTTATTTTAGTGTACTGACCCTGAGAGTCAAGAGAAAGAAAAAGAAAGAAAAGAGAAAGAAAGAAAAGAAAGAAAAGACGTTGCAGATGCATTTTAAAGTCCTGGATGCTGATTGGTCAACTGTGTATATCATAGTATGCCGTGTTTGTGTATTACGGCATGGGTACCTGAGAACGGCTTGATACCGGTGTGTCGTTATCTAATCGCAGCCAGCCGTTCATGCCGTCTCTAAATATTGTGACCATGTGCCACTGACCAATCACAATGGAGCTGTCACTCACGATCTGCGCCGCCCCCGTACCGCAGTTAAACCTGTGCACATGATGGTTAAATTACTCATAATCACTAAATCAATGTAAATTCACAGAGAAAAAAAAGAGGGAAATGAAACAAGATTCAATAGAAGTGTAATTTGCACTTTCAAGTAAGCAAAAAAAAATGTTTTCAGGTAAAATTATAGTTTTAGTTTAATATTAATAGATGAAAAGATATAAATGGAAAGACCAATCATTCAATATGCATTATATATATATATTACTTCAGTTATATATACATTATATTTGTATTTGTCAATATATATCTATATTTGTCAAAAAAGGTATAGTTTTAGGTTAAATAATAACAGATAAATAGATATAAATGACCAATCAGGATTCAATACAAGCAAATAGTGAGAAAAAAAAATAAAAAATAATAATATTATATATATATATATATATATTCCTATGCTCTTAATTCTGATTGGTCAATAGCTGTGTTTTATTCACACTTCTCCCAACACACTTAGCAACCACTCTAAGCAACGTAAACTGTATGTTCTCAATTTATTTTCTTCACTGAAGCTTACTGTATTATGTAGAAGAGTATCATGAGAAAGAGATCAAGTGAATGAGTTTATTACCTGCATTCAGGTTTATCATTCTCTTTCAGGTCAGTCTAATAAAAAATCTGTTTAAATGTGGTGTTTTATCTTGTCCTTTTCCCGTGACTGACAGCTCTAGTCAAAGCATTTGTCAGTTGCGTCTTGTTTTGTGTTCACAACAATTCAGTCTTTCAATGTAAAGGTCTTCGCTCCTGCCTGACACACTCATAAAGACAGTCTTTGCTGCCATCTAATGGCGTAATAATGTAACTTCTTTTGCTGTTCACGGTCAGGGACTATTTTTTCCGGCGGAAGGAAAGCTTTTATTTGAAGTTTACTTCATGAAAGTTGCACTGATATATATTTTTGGCTTTAATATTTATATTGTGTGGTAAACGTTTTATAAAAGCAATAAGGTACTCGAGGCTAGTGCTGTATCGTGAATAAGTCACGGCTGAAGGTGTTGCGGCTTTGCGTCGTGCCTAACAACGCCCTTCAGCCATGACTTTTTCACGATACAGCACAGCCTCTCGTACCTTATTACTTACATACACAGTATGTACATTATATTAGTATTAGTCAATGTGATCTTTTCATACTACAATCTTATATATTTAAACAAGTATGAAGTACAGTATTTTTAAATCTACGGTGAAAATTAGCTACAAAACAAAGCTTGACTGAAGCTGAGAAGGAGATTCAAGTGTTTGCAAGAACCATAATTAAGAAAACTCAAATAAAATTGGAGTTACCTGTAGTGTAGTTTTCCCCGTACGAGGGCCAGGGAGGTGAAATCTCCTCGACCGTGTTCATTTTCTCCACAGTACAACAGCAATCCATCCTCAGCCTCTGCCTGAGAGGTCAAAGCAGTGATGCATAAGTGTCCGGTCTCAAAAAAAAAAAAACTCAATCGCTTCAAAGTCTGCCTGTATGTGTGATTTTACCTTAAACTCCAGGCTGATCTGGAAGCTCTGGTAGGAGTTTTTAAGAGGTTCAAACGTCATGTGAGAGAAGCCGTAGAACTTTGGGAAATTTACCATCAAACCTGTAGGACACAGAGCTATGTTGTTTTTGAAAACTTTTTGCATGCACACACCCTCCATATATTGTATTGCATTAGTTGGCAGTCTATAGAAACAAACACTGTGACTGAAGGTCATGGAAAATGATTTCTTTCAGTCCGTTTGGACCAGCTTTCTGGCCCAGTATCATCTTCTGTGACAGAGTTGGGGTTACAGAGCATTTCATCTCTTGGGCACAAATCCCATAGTTCATTACTGCCATGTTGATGTGCAGTCACATCCACAGCGCTAGAACACGACCCTTCGCCCAAACCAAAAAGTTTTGTGGCTTTTAGACCATGTTTATGGGCTTTGAGGTCACCTACAAATGTACTGTTAAAAAGTTTGGGGTTGGTAATATTGTGAAATATTATTCCAATTAAAATTACTGGTTTTTATTTATACATATTTTAAAATGTAATTTATTCCTGTGATCCAAACAATCATTACTCCAGTCACATGATCCTTCATTCTAATACGCTGCTCAAAAAACATTTCTTATTATTATCAATTTTGAAAACAGTTGTGCTGCTGCTTCATATTTTTCTGCAAACAGTTTGCAACAAAGGTCTTACGGGTGTAGAATGACATGATGGTGAGTAATAAATGACAATTTTCCTTTTTTTTGGTGAACTAACCCTTTAAAATGGTATTTCATAGCTATGAGGTAAACTGGGGGCTATTAGCTATTTAATAAATAATAAGGTGATAATTTTTCGGATATAAATATTCCAATTAATCTGAAGAGGACAGACAAATGACTAACAGTTTAATTCAGCACAGTTTACTGTTGGAGTAGTGGGTAAGTATGGACAAAAAATATACATTTTGTGGCCACAAATTAAGAATTTGTTCCCATGACTCCCCATTCTTTCCCTCGTTTTAGTAAACTAAAACAATGGAATGAAATATTAAAACATGGCCATGATTTAGTAAAAAAAGGAGAATTGACCCGTCGCAAAGCCCCGCCCCCTTTAGTTACTGTTGCTATGTCCAACAAGTCATGCGCTCTCACGCCACACATCATGTTCTCACGCATTGAAAAATACATTGTGGAGCAAAGAGGACAGAGCAGGTTACTTTTGATATCAAACAGTTTCATATTTAATATATCTTAATTTTTTTAAAGACATTTAAACAATAAATACCATATAGTGTGTCTTTAATGTGTGGTGACAGATCGCTGTACCTCCTTCAAGCGGCTCGTGAACCGATCATCTCTTCATACTAGTTCATTTATAGCATCAAATAAACATGAATGAACATCAGAAGGAATGTTGTTTCAAGCGTGGAAACACGTGAGGACACACAATTTTTCAAGTTCAGGTTCACCAACGTTAATCTACTTACTCCCCTGACCGCTTTGTCGGATAAAATGGCGGATTCGGGGTTATGATTGGTCAGATCGCCTGTCAATCAAACTGTTTGCGAAGGGTCAATTACTATATCATGTGCACTATTTACTTAAAACGACGGAACAAATAAGTGCTCATGAATTAAGTTGTGGAATTGAATAGTAAATTCATGGCCATGATATGTGCAGGGCTCCATAGTGTATGTTTGGAACAAATGGAAAGCATAAGTGCTCCCCCTAGAGGCCTAAAGAATATGTGTTATATATTTGGCCTCTCTACTTGGCTTTTATTACCCAAGCTGATGTTTTGACACTCATAATAAGTTCAGCTCACTAGAATAGTGAGGTTTCAAAAAATTGCAATTTCCAGTAAAACTCATATACATTCATTTAAACATATTGAAACTGATATGCAATACTGTGAGAGATGTAGAACAATAAAGCAATATCTTGTTTGTGGAGTCAACTTGGTTTAAAAATGTTATAGTGCTCGCTCTGAAAAGGTTAGACAGAAAGAGAATTGCCAGGGGAATATACAACAGCACATGCAAACCTCCATTCTCAAAGATTACACACTCCCAAGAGACCTCAGAGAAGAGGAGAGAGAGACAGATGGAGAGAGACAGATGGAGGGAAAAAAGAAATGAAAAAGGAAGAGAGACCAATTCTTCAAGCATCTGAAAGAGCGTTTAGTAGATTTCTAAGGTTTTAGATCTTATTTAGTCGAACAAAACTTAAAAAAACATCAGGTTGAATCGTGTCCACTAAGAAAAGAGATGAGATTTACAATCCTGCAGAACATCAATGATTCAATATAAATGATTATCTTATTTAATTTGTTTGAATACCACACATAAAATATACTACCTTTCAGAAATAGGTGTCATAAGAAATCATATCTGTCTTTGACAGTACTGGTTTTTATAACAAAACCAGCCCGATTGCTATTCAAAACTCAACCAGTCACGGGGGCTGGGAGGGTAAAAACGAGTTTGCTTCATCCAGTGGACTGAGGGGCCGTTTACACAACACAGATTTCAACTAGACACAACTTTTTATGCGTTTTGGCCAGTCATTTTCATGGCAACAGCATTTTGGAGGCCTGAAAATGTAAACTTTTGAAAACAGGTTTCAAAGTTTTTGAAAATGATATCAGTATGGTCTCTGTGTAAACTAAAATAAATTGCAAATCTGTGAAAATGGTGACGTCATGAGCATGTGTTTTACGTGTTCAGTCGATAGGAAAGTGGCATCGCCAACTACAGGCCGGGCAGCAGAATACAGCGATTTTAGCCTCTTTCATGGATCCGTGTGAACGGGAATCATTTTGGTAACGTTGTTTTCTGTAAGCTACTTTGACAGGCAATCTGACCAATCAAAACTCTGAATCCGCCATTTTGTCCAGCAAAGCGGTCAGGGGAGTTAGTAGATTAACGTTAGTGAACTTGAACTTGATAAATTGTGTGTACTCACGTCTTTCTGCGCTTGAAACAACATTCCTTCTGATGTTCATTCATGTTTATTTGATGCTATAAATGAACTAGTATGAAGAGATGATCGGTTCACGAGGAGTTACAGCGATCTGTCACCGCACATTAAAGAGACACTATACGCTATTTATTGATTAAACTTCTTTAAAAAAGAAGTCATTATTATCTTTAAGTCATTATTATGAGATACGAAGTCATTATTATGAGATACTAAGTCATTATTATGAGAAAGTTTCTCATTATTATGAGAAAAGTTTCTCATTATTATGAGATACTAAGTCATTATTATGAGATACTAAGTCATTATTATGAGAAAGTTTCTCATTATTATGAGAAAAGTTTGTCATTATTATGAGATACTAAGTCATTATTATGAGTTTCTCATTATTATGAGAAAAGTTTGTCATTATTATGAGATACTAAGTCATTATTATGAGAAAGTTTCTCATTATTATGAGATACTAAGTCATTATTATGAGAAAAGTTTGTCATTATTATGAGATACTAAGTCATTATTATGAGATACTAAGTCATTATTATGAGAAAGTTTCTCATTATTATGAGATACTAAGTCATTATTATGAGAAAGTTTCTCATTATTATGAGATACTAAGTCATTATTATGAGAAAGTTTCTCATTATTATGAGATACTAAGTCATTATTATGAGAAAGTTTCTCATTATTATGACTTACGGAATAATTTTTTTTCTCAACAGTGGCGGGAACGGGCTTCCATACATTCACTCTTGAACAGACAGAACTTACTAACCTTCGGAGCAGAGGTCTCCCTGCCGGCCGAGGTTGCAGTGACATCGAGAGCCGCCAGTATCGTAATCGTTGATGCAGAAGCTGTCAGGAGGGCAGACGGTCTCGTCACATGGTACGTCGTAGACCCGGGGTCTTTCCCCTTTCCATGGCGTCAATGACGGACTGGGAGATGGCACAGCAGGAGAAAGCGTAGTAGGAGCGGTGTCTGTCAGTATAGTAGGTGTGGAGGTTGTCCTGGAGGCGGAGCTAGCGACCGTTGTCATGGTTATAGGTGTCGTTGATGTGATATTTTGGGAAGCAGGTTTACGCATCCTATAAATAACATTTCCGTTACCGGGAGTCCCGATGCGGGAGCGTAGCTGAGACCGTCTGCCGCCTTTCTTACTACTAGGAAACTTTATCTGCAGAAAACACATAGATGAATATCAGGAAGATTAAATAACAGCACCTGCTGAGTGACAAAATGTTGTGTATTGTTTGCAGCAGAGCTTCCCAAACTTAAGAGGGGTAAGGCCCCCAAAAACACTGGAAAAGCTCCACGACCCCGCCGTTAAAAAATATATACCGACATTTAATACATTTATTAACAAGTTTGTAAGAATTTCATGTGAATTATGAGAACTATGATGTAAACATTCTTTACAAATATATTTAAATCCATAACACTAACCTTACATACTTTGAAAAAAATCTAATTATCTAATTATTTTAATATATTGATTTGGACTAGCTACGACCCCCCCTGCAATACTGCTATGGCCCACCGGGGGGCGCGGCCCACAGTTGGGGAAGGACTGGTTTACAGTTTAAATTATACAGTTGTATTTATAGAAAAAAAATTGAGTTTTGCCTCTTCCCAATGTGTTGTAGGCTTTTTTAAAAACACAATAGATCGCTCACCTCCTCAATGAAGACATCATAATCTGAGTCATCGGTTTCAAACCCGTCCTCATCTTTACTGTCAGAGTTTGAGATGTAGATGTCATAGTCTCCACTGCCTACATCCACTGACCCTGTTTTTAAAGCAGGATAACATATGTGTCAACTGATAAATACAATTAGCAGGAAAAAAAATCATCATGATTTCATGCACAGAACACATCTGACTTTTGGATTCAGAAAACATGTTAGAAAGGTTTCTAAGGTTTGTTCAAGCTGCACACAATCGTGTTCGACCAGGGCTTGACGTTAACTTTTTTGCTCACCAGCCACAGTGGCTAGTGGTTTTCCAAAGTTACTAGCCACAATTTTGATAATCGATACTATTGGGAAAAAAATTTGGATTTTTTTTAATGTCACCTCATGGTTTGGCAGCAGGTATATTAGGCTGCTGTCACTTTAAGACCTGACTCACTGATCCACTATACTGTTACAGTAGGCTACTGTGAGACTACTTTGGGTGCGAGAACAAAATCTGCAGAAATGAGTAAAATTATGTGCAATATGCGCAATCACATGCCGAAATTCAAGCCCTGTAACAGCAACAATATTTATCCGGAGCAAATGAAACGAGAGAGAAAGAGAGAGGGGAGGCGGGTTTGTGTGTCAACTCGCTGTGGGATAGATGAGAGAGAAAAAGCAGCTGGTATCGTGTGTCTAATCTGCAGAAAACATAAGTATTGGAAGCATTTAAGATATTTCAGTATTGATATATATTGAAAAAATTATTTTTTTGACAAAACTGCATTGTTTTATTTCAGATGTCTTTTTAAAAATGTATATATAATATATAAAATTCATCCCGACAGAGTGTCTAGTAGGAGTGACTGTGTTACACGCCACCGCTGAAATCCACCTGTATTTGGTGGGTGTTAATGTCAAGCCCTGACTGCAACAGTCGTGTAGGGTTCCGGAAGTAAAAACATTATTTCCCACATAGGGAAACTGATTTTGAACAATAACTTTTAAACCTTTAAAGACAGGGCCTACTGTGACATACAAGGTTGTTAATACATATATATGCTTCTGTTGAAGTTATTTCAGCTTATTTTTAAAATAATCACATTTAACAGCAGATTTCCTAGTGAAAAACTACACTACCCATGATGCTGTACAGAAAATTACACCAATGAGAGAGTTGAAAAAAACAACATGCGCCAAAATAACTCTTTAGCTCCACCCATACCCATGAAGCACTGCAAACAACTCAGCTCTAAATGCTCTAAATATGCATATGCATTTATATATTATATATATATGCATGCATATTTTGCAATAAACTTTATATATATATATATATATATGCATAATTTCCAATAAACTTATATATATATATATATGCATATTTTGCAATAAACTTTATATATATATATATATATATGCATATTTTGCAATAAACTTATATATATATGCATATTTTGCAATAAACTTAAAATATATATATATATATATGCATATTTTGCAATAAACTTTATATATATATATATATATATATATATATGCATATTTTGCAATAAACTTTATATATATATATATATATATATATATATATATATATATATATATACACAAATTTATACCCCAATTCAAACTTTAATTTAAGTAGAATTTAAAAAGCATGCTCAATTCTGTTCTGAATGGCGCACAACCCTAAAAGTTTCATGTGAGATGGTCCCGGTGCTCTTGATCCAGTTGTTTTGAATCCAGTTGGCTGGACCATGCTTTCTTGAAACTGTGTAGAAGAATGAGTTGGTGTGATCTGATATGATTGGACTGTAAACGTGTTTTTGGTTTTGGGGGTGGGGGGGGGGTGGATCTATGTTCTTAATCTGTCTGCTGGAGGGTTGGGGGCGGGTAACTAGCTGTAAGCTTCCTCCTCGTGTGTTTGTGTGACAGAGAAGGGTCTTCCTCAAAATGAGCAGGCTTTAAGATACTTAATTTAATTAGTCTGGTCTTTCCAGCCAGCATGCACACAAAAAACTCCTCCCTAAATCTGAGGAGCATCCAAACATTTAAAATATAAAACACGCAAACCACACTTAAGTAGTCATTTAGACCCTTTTATCCAAAGTAACTTAATATACACATATTAAAGGGACAAATCAAGGGCATAATGGTTATCATAATCAAACCATAATCAAGGTGCGAACCTGCAACCTTACAGTAACCAGACCTGAGGGTCTCCTAAGGTCATGTCCTGAACTCACCGAGTGTCCGCACAGGGTTGTTGATGGCACTGGGAGGGCTGATCCCATGTGCATTTACGGCTCTGATGACAAACTGGTACTCCGTATCGGGCATCAGACCCTTGAGCACCATAGAGTTCGACTCTACTGGCTCTCTGATGTACGTCCACTCAGTGTCCATCTCTGGCCTGCGACACACATACACACACATCACCAAACTGTGAAAAAACATCCTGCTTTCTTTGATCAGAGAATTACAGTTGTATTCTGTAAGCTTTTAACTCTAAAATGCTACTAGATTTTTTAATTTTCTGAAGAAACTCAGTCGTGATGCTAGAGTTTTGTTGGTAGTTGCAATTAACATTGTAAATCTAGCAACATTTATCACACTATGGGCAAGATTTATTAACAGCTTCTGCCGACACAAACCCTCTTTTGGTGTTAAAAAAAAATACAGTCAGGATTTATACACTTATTCCATATGCATTTGTAAGAGATTCCCTGTCAGACACAAAATTTATGGGAGGAAAGTATTTGAATGAATCACGCAACGTGATTTACTAAGGTTTGTGCTAGTCAATTTACAGGTATTTGCGCCATTGTTTCCCACCAAAAAAAGCATGTCTTAAAGCAATTTGCTAATTTGCAATGCTGTTGGTAGATTGTGTTGGTCATTATGGAA
>CM076082.1:37460000-37655000 GCA_038088235.1 Zacco platypus | reverse complement strand
TTTAACCAAAAAAAGTTACGGACGGCAGCTTTAAGCACAGTTTTACAATTTAGATGGAAGAATGTGTACCTTGTATCCAGTGATAGTGCTGACGTGTCTGCGGGGCATTTTCCACCGGACACTGAATGCAGTGCAGTTCACCGTCTCCAGCTGAATGTCCAGAGGGGGACTCAACCTCTCTGAGAGGAACAACCGGTCAAATCAGAAATATTATCATAGAAATACAATTTAAATATTACTTTATCGTTCATCAGTTCATACCTACCCACATTAAGTCAACATTAGACCAAAAACAGACCTAGCAGATGCCACTAATTAATTAATGCAACTCATGTAATTGAGTTCATTGATATTGATAAGAAAGGTCGTCACAGGAAAATAACAAAAATAGTTTGTTCGTAATTAATTGAGATATTTACTAGCATTTCTGCATGACCATTGTGGTAACGCTTAAAAGCCTTCAAATATAATGCATTAATTATGCACTGTATTGTCCTCATGAATAATTGCAACCACAGTTATGATGCATGGTTATGATACTCATTGTTACACCTTTAGAAAGTAAAAATGTGACAAACAACCAATTTCAGATGTAACAAGGAATTTGCAAATATAATGCACTTAAACTCTGGTTTCAATTATCTATGAAAATATTTAACACATTATAATGTATTTTATGAATACCTTTATAATGTATTATACATTAGTAAAGTGTTACCAACATCGTTTCCACACCAGATCAGATTCAGTGTATCCCATAAAGCCATCATCATGTCATCCTGACACATTCATGGAGCACGTGGAAACGCTTTAAAGATGCAAACTTGTCACTCTCTCCTTTCAGATCATTTACAAGATATTGCTTTCTCTCAAAATAAACACACACCAAGACTTCGAACTTAAAAGTTTGTAGAATCATTAGAGAAATCAAGTCATTTGGTGGAGCATGACTTTGATGCATGTGATCTTGGCTCTGATGTACCCGTTATGAGTTGCTGGTGTTTGTGGCGCAATTAAAATGCTAAACCGAGACCAATCTAAAAACATACAAACCAAGCTTGTTACATAATGCACTGTAAGAGCTGTGCGTGCAGTGAAATAATCTCAAATACACAGAGCTATAATAGATGAAACAAACCTACTAATGAAAAGCAATTTAGGAAGGATGTCATAATGAACGATTATTATTAGTCCCATGTTGTGTTATTTAGAAGAACATAAAGGTTAAAAACAACAGTGTGGAAATAGTTATATATATATATATATATATAGTACTGTCCTGAATAAGCTATTTCACATAACAGATGTTTACATACTCGACAAGACAAAAAGACTGGATTTATAAAAATTGGCCAATTCAAAAATGTACATCTTGAATCTTTACTGTCCTGTCATCACTGATAATACACGACCGTTTCATGTTTCGTGATAGTTGTTTGTGAGTCCCTTGTAATTGTAAAAAAGGTAATTGCGACTTTTTATCTCATGATTCGACTTTTTTCCTGGCAATTGCGAGTTTGCATCTCACAGTTCTGACTTGTTTTTCTCAGAAATGCAAGATTTAAACTCACAATTACGTTTTATAAAGTCAGAATTGGGAGATGTACACTCATAACTGCAAGTTATAAAGTCAGAATTGTGTGATTAAAAACTTGCAATACTGACTTTTTTTTTCTTTCAATTATGAATTTATATCTCAACTTCTTAGCTTGCAATTCTGACTCAATATTGTGTGTTTATATGTCATAATTCAGACTTTTCTCAATATTGCGAGTTTTTTATCTCATAATTCCAATTTTTCTCAATATTGCTACTTTATATCTCAGAATTTTTACATTATAACTTGCAATTGCAACTATATATCATGCAATTCTGAGAAAAAAGTCAGAATTGTGAGATTTGCAAAACTTGCAATTACTTTTTTTGTGTGTGTTACATATTTAGTATTCCAAAGTATTCTAAAGTATTTAGATTGTTACTAAACTTGAGTAATGTAACGAAATACGTTACAAATTACTTTTAAAAGCATGTATTTTGTAATCTGTAGTGAAATACATTTTAAAAGTAACATACCAGCTCTGTATGTATATTATATATATATATATATATATATATATATATATATATATATACACATACATATACACACACACACCGATCAGACATAACATTATGAGCACTGACTCACTGCAGCAAGTGAACATTTTGTCCTCAAAGTTGATGTTAGGAACAGGAATAATGGGCAAGGGTAAGGATGTGAGCGAGTTTGACGAGGGCCATATGATGGCTAGACGACTGGGTCAGAACAACTCCAAAACTGCAGCTCTTGTGGGGTGTTCCCGGTCTGTTGTGGTCAATATCTATCAAAAGTGGTCCAAAAGGAAGGAACAGTGGTGAACCGGCGACAGGGTCATGGGAAGTGACCGCAAAGTCTGATTCATTTCCGCGAACCGGTTCTTTTCGGACAGTTCGGCTCAATGAGGAGCCGATTCATAGGTTCCTGACATCATCATGCAACGACATCACTATGCATTTCTTTTTTTAACAACTCAGTGTCATGTTATATCAATGAAACATTCAAATAAAGTCCTATGTGTCAACGCATAATGAAACATTCAAATAAAAAGTTATTTGTGCGAACGCAGACAGATCACTGCCTTTCATTTATGTAAGATAAGAGTTTGTGGTCACAGTTTCATTCACGGATCATTTACGTCGGATACACTAATCAATATTGAGAAGCCTACATCTTGGACTACAGCACACATTTGATGCACAAACGCGGTTATGTTCTACATGTCGATATGGAAAGAATAAAATCTTATAAACTCATTGATTTCACTTAAAAACTTAAAAGTAAAATTTATTTACATCTCTCAACAGAAAGATTTTGCAGCTAATAAAATGTTATTTAATAATGTTTAGTCAATAAGCATATTTTCAGTACATGCCTCAGGTTTGCATTGCATGTGCTCATCAAACGACTCGGTAATCCTCGAAAAACTTCGACAGTTGGTCGAACCGGTTCATTCGGTTCTTTTTGAGTTGGACGTCCTAATTTGGCTGTGCGTCTTGCGTCATCAACCCGGAACTAAAGTTGGATTCAGTTCGATTAGTGAACCGGCTCAAAAGAACGATTCATTCAAGAATCGAACATCACTTGTCACGGGCCGAGGCTCAGTGGGGAGCGAAGGCTGGCCCGTGTGGTTCGATCCAACAGACGAGCTCCTGTAGCTCAAGAAGTTAATGCAGGTTCTGATAGAAAGGTGTCAGAATACACCGTGCATCAGTTTGTTGACCAGCCGCTGACCCCTGTCCACCGCCGAAAATTGTTCGAAACCTGTACGAGTTTTTTCTATTGAACACAAAAGAAGATATTTTGAAGAATGTTGGTAAACGGAACAGTTTTTGTCACCCATCGACTTCCATAACAGTAAAAAAAAAAATACCACGGGTGCCGCCAACTGTCCGTTTACCAACATTCTTCAAAATATCTTCTTTTGTGTCCAACAGAAGTATCTCATACAGGTTTGGAACAACATGAGGGTGAATAAATGATCACATTTTTGGGTGAACTATCCGTTTAATTCGAGAGCAACCCAGAAAGATGTAGATATCATTAAGGTATGGATTTTTAGGGAACAGAAAACCGAGTAACAAAATTGGAATTGATGTGTGACGGTAAGAAAACTTTTAAAAGTGACCAAAAATGTCTCATTTTCATTAACAACTTTGAGTCGATACAAGCTAAAGAGAAAAGGCTCCAGGCAAAGATCTTTTAAACAGATGATGCAATCAAACTTATGAGGAAATTACATTTACCCAGACCAACTTCTAATAGTCCACTTCGACTCTTTCAATCCTTAAGAGGTGGAACCTTAAGCTCTGAAACAAAACGGACCAAACTTATACAGTATGTGGTTATAGACTTAAATTTGTTAGTCTTTTAATAAATCAAGACCACCCAATTAGATATCGCTTCCATTTTCTTGGCTATACCACTAAAAAGCGCATTAAGGTTAAGTATCTCCATATACCCAAGGGTACCAAAGGGACAAGCACCAATTTGCAGCATTTCATCTGAAGTGTCAGTTATCGGAGGGCTTGTTTATCTGAAATGACTGATGGTTTTCATTACTGTAAATTGTTGGCCATGGGCATTGGGCATGAGATCGTCCGGAGGGCATATGGATGTGCCATATACAGCGCTGACCCTGCTGTATGACTGCGACCTCAGATGTCTCTGTGACAAATCACCTGTACATCGATCCATCGGAATAGCCTAAAAATGTGTCCTGTGTGATTATGGAACGTAAAGAAGCTCCAAGAAGTAGCTAATGCGCGACTGAAAACGTTTCAATGTCATTGCATTAGTTAAAAGATCATGAAGAGCCATTTGTGATAAAGGAGGAAGGTCTGATGCAAAGCATGTTGCAAAAACAGTTCAAAATGAAGATGGACTATGGCAAGCCGTTTTGACTTTTATTCATTTTCAGGATATGAACTTGTGATATCAACAAATACATTTTCACTAGTAAAAATGTTAATTCTTGATATCAGGAATTAGATTTCCTCTATAGTAACAATGGCAATTTTTGATATCAAGAATTACATTTCCACTAGTAACAAAGTTCATTCTTGATATCAACAATTCAATTTCCACTAGTATAAACTATAATTCTTGATATCTGTAATTGTATTTTTACTAGTGAAATCTCACCATAGGCTGCCATTCAAATTCAATTGTTGATATCAAGAATTAATTTCTCACGAGTTGAAATTCCAGTTTCACATATCAGGAATACAATTCTTACTAGTAACAATGCAAATTTCTGATATCAAAAATTACATTGTTACTAGTGCAAATATTCTTGATATCAACAATTGAATTGCTACTAGTAAAAATGTCCATTTCTGATATCATGAATGTGATTGTTACTAGTAAGAAAGCCGTTTTAGATATCAGAAATTATATTGATATCAGGAATTCATTTTCAGATATCAGAAATGAACATTTTTACTTGTAGCAATTCAATTCCTGACATCAAGAATAGATATTTGCACTAGTAACAATGTAATTTTTGATATCAGAAGTTTGCATTTTTACTAGTAAGAATTGTATTCCTGATATGTGAAACTGTAATTTCAACTAGTAAGAAATGAATTCTTGATATCAACAATTGAATTTGAATGGCAGCCTATGGCGAGATTTCACTAGTAAAAATACAATTACAGATATCAAGAATTATAGTTCATACTAGTGGAAATTGAATTGTTGATATCAAGAATTAACGTTGTTACTAGTGAAAATGTAATTGTTCATATCACAAGTTCATATCCTGAAAATGAATAAAAGTCAAAACGGCTTGCCATAGATGGACACCTGTGAACTTGAGAAGAACTCACTTCATACATTCACCAGTAAACGAAAAAATGAAAAGTTTGTGTGATGTTGATGCTCTAAACAGCCTATTTGTTGGGGTCACTGTGTTGCATAATCAAATAAATCACCGTTAAACTACTAAATGCGAACAAAAGAAGGTCAATGACACTCACCTGACTTCCGTGCACCAGACTTTCTCGAGCAAAGACTGATATTACACATCCACACCAATGCAAGAAGCACCATCACTCTCTTCGGGAGGCGCATTTTCACTCCTTTATGATTCTGAAATATCGATTGCGTCAATCTGAATTCAATCAAATGCCGCTGTTCCTCATTTTAAAAACCCAGAGAGAATAAAAAGCGCTGAATTTTCGATCTAGACTGTTGCAGGTCTTTGTATGCACGGTGAAGCCGGTCTGATGCGATTACTGTCTGCTGAAGATCAGACACACTCCTCATGCGCGGCCCCTCAGGAGCCCCGACGCGCGCGCGGTCAACTCTGAAGAACTTCTACATCCAGGGAGCGCGAGCACAGCTGTCCAAAGTCCGTCAGTCAGGGTCAGACGCGAAGTTTCTTCTTATTTGAGAGTGTTTTTGAGCGAAGCAGTGAGGAGAGAAGGCAGGGACACTCGGAGTTAAGAGGATAATGGTCTAATCTACACAGATGGGGACTTGAGCTCGCTTCAGTAACTCTGACCAATATAGCAACACGGACACTGGTCGATAACATACTACAGCAGACTGAAGGATGACGGGAGGGAAAGTTTGAGGTGCAGATGAGTGGGCATTCTTCACAGATCAACTTTATGGTTGGTATTAAAAGTTAAAACTAGATAGATATCCATTCTTTTTCTACTGTCCTTTCCATGTTTTCTCTTCTCTCCTTGAGGATATGAGGAATCTCCAGCTCTATTCTACAGGAAATTGAGGAATTCGTAGCTGTCATTTCTTTTTATAAAATTGGATGCTTACACGTCAAAAATCATCTCTGCATTGTTTCCCATGCTAAAAAATCAAAGGAGATGTGAATTAAGTTTGATGATTAACTAGCCTAATTAGAGACAGCATTCACTGTAATTACTCAGATTTAAATTTATAACAAATTGGAATTGAATGGGCTACAATTTCCCTAAAAATGTAATCACACACACACACACTCAAAGCTTTGAGACTGATTCATCACTCCACAGAAAGCCCAAACACTCCTGAACAGATGTTATATAACATCATTTATTATATTGTATTATTTTATTTTACAGTATTAACTGGAAATTTAGTAATAAATTAAAAAAAAAAAACAGTATGGAGAAATGCGGCTTCGAGCGGTTTATTACAATTGATAAGTAATGTAATAACTAATACACAAGTCCTGCACTTCAGACTCTTGACCGGAAGAGGGAGCCATATGCAAAAGTGCCGATTGTAAAACATCCATTTATCATCAATTTCTTCACTATTTATACATCCGATACATTTCCTGATGTCCTGAATTATAATTATAATGATTCCAGTTAATAACTTTAACTTGAACGACAAAAATGAAAATTTTTAAAGAGCCGTCATATCCTCACAACAGCAACACACTTTATATCGCATACAGTATACCTTATAGTGGAATGGCCGAGAAAACAGAATAATAACCATTATTGAGGAAAAATGGGATAATCATAGCCCAGTTGTTCAAAAGTAATCTGATTGGATTGAACCTAATCTTAAAAATGGGTTGTTCAAAAAAAAAAAAATTCAATCTTGGTTTTGATCTGTATCAAAACTTCACTATGTGTTGTTCAAAACTTTTTAGTAGGATTGGGAAAACTTTGATCCAAAAAAAACAAAATCAGGATTATCCTGAGGTAGAAGGGTGGATTCAGGGTTCATTTCGGAAACAAAATGTTTTTAGCTGTAACAGTGATGAAGCAGACAAACACATTAGACTATCTATTATGCCTTTCAGTACGGCTAGCCTCTCTGAAAGTGCCTACCCTACCTTTAAAAGTGTCTAATGTGATTTTGACTCTTCTGATTGGCTGTGATTTTTCTATGATTTGGTTGTGAGTGCAGTGCACTCGCAGAGAGACTCCGCCCACACACTCTTCTGATTGGTTGTGATTTTTCAATGATTTAGTTGCTAGTGCAGTGCACTCGCAGAGAGACTCCGCCCACACGCTCTTCTGATTGGCTGTGATTTTTCAATGATTTGGTTGCTAGTGCAGTGCACTCGCAGAGAGACTCCGCCCACACGCTCTTCTGATTGGCTGTGATTTTTCAATGATTTGGTTGCTAGTGCAGTGCACTCGCAGACAGACTCCGCCCACACGCTCTTCTGATTGGCTGTGATTTTTCAATGATTTGGTTGCTAGTGCAGTGCACTCGCAGAGAGACTCCGCCCACACGCTCTTCTGATTGGCTGTGATTTTTCAATGATTTGATTTCTAGTGCAGCGCACTCGCAGAGAGACTCCGCCCACACGCTCTTCTGATTGGCTGTGATTTTTCAATGATTTGGTTGTGAGTGCAGTGCACTCGTAGAGACTCCGCCCACACACTCTTCTGATTGGCTGTGATTTTTCAATGATTTAGTTGTGAGTGCAGTGCACTCGCAGACAGACTCCGCCCACACGCTCTTCTGATTGGCTGTGATTTTTCAATGATTTAGTTGTGAGTGCAGTGCACTCGCAGAGAGACTCCACCCACACGCTCTTCTGATTGGCTGTGATTTTTCAATGATTTAGTTGTGAGTGCAGTGCACTCGCAGAGAGACTCCACCCACACGCTCTTCTGATTGGCTGTGATTTTTCAATGATTTAGTTGTGAGTGCAGTGCACTCGCAGAGAGACTCCACCCACACGCTCTTCTGATTGGCTGTGATTTTTCAATGATTTAGTTGTGAGTGCAGTGCACTCGCAGAGAGACTCCACCCACACGCTCTTCTGATTGGCTGTGATTTTTCAATGATTTGGTTGCTAGTGCAGTGCACTCGCAGAGAGACTCCGCCCACACGCTCTTCTGATTGGCTGTGATTTTTCAATGATTTAGTTGTGAGTGCAGTGCACTCGCAGAGAGACTCCACCCACACGCTCTTCTGATTGGCTGTGATTTTTCAATGATTTGGTTGCTAGTGCTGTGCACTCGCAGAGAGACTCCGCCCACACGCTCTTCTGATTGGCTGTGATTTTTCAATGATTTAGTTGTGAGTGCAGTGCACTCGTAGAGACTCTGCCCACACGCTCTTCTGATTGGCTGCGATTTTTCAATGATTTGGTTGTGAGTGCAGTGCACTCGCAGAGAGACTCCGCCCACACGCTCTTCTGATTGGCTGTGATTTTTCAATGATTTGGTTGCTAGTGCAGTGCACTCGCAGAGAGACTCCGCCCACACGCTCTTCTGATTGGCTGTGATTTTTCAATGATTTGGTTGCTAGTGCTGTGCACTCGCAGAGAGACTCCGCCCACACGCTCTTCTGATTGGCTGTGATTTTTCAATGATTTGGTTGCTAGTGCAGTGCACTCGCAGAGAGACTCCGCCCACACGCTCTTCTGATTGGCTGTGATTTTTCAATGATTTGGTTGCTAGTGCAGTGCACTCGCAGAGAGACTCCACCCACACGCTCTTCTGATTGGCTGTGATTTTTCAATGATTTGGTTGCTAGTGCAGTGCACTCGCAGAGAGACTCCGCCCACACGCTCTTCTGATTGGCTGTGATTTTTCAATGATTTGGTTGCTAGTGCAGTGCACTCGCAGAGAGACTCCGCCCACACGCTCTTCTGATTGGCTGTGATTTTTCAATGATTTGGTTGCTAGTGCAGTGCACTCGCAGAGAGACTCCGCCCACACGCTCTTCTGATTGGCTGTGATTTTTCAATGATTTGGTTGCTAGTGCAGTGCACTCGCAGAGAGACTCCGTCCACACGCTCTTCTGATTGGCTGTGATTTTTCAATGATTTGGTTGCTAGTGCAGTGCACTCGCAGAGAGACTCCGCCCACACGCTCTTCTGATTGGCTGTGATTTTTCAATGATTTGGTTGCTAGTGCTGTGCACTCGCAGAGAGACTCCGCCCACACGCTCTTCTGATTGGCTGTGATTTTTCAATGATTTGGTTGCTAGTGCAGTGCACTCGCAGAGAGACTCCGCCCACACGCTCTTCTGATTGGCTGTGATTTTTCAATGATTTGGTTGCTAGTGCAGTGCACTCGCAGAGAGACTCCGCCCACACGCTCTTCTGATTGGCTGTGATTTTTCAATGATTTGGTTGCTAGTGCAGTGCACTCGCAGAGAGACTCCGCCCACACGCTCTTCTGATTGGCTGTGATTTTTCAATGATTTGGTTGCTAGTGCAGTGCACTCGCAGAGAGACTCCGCCCACACGCTCTTCTGATTGGCTGTGATTTTTCAATGATTTGGTTGCTAGTGCAGTGCACTCGCAGAGAGACTCCGCCCACACGCTCTTCTGATTGGCTGTGATTTTTCAATGATTTGGTTGCTAGTGCAGTGCACTCGCAGAGAGACTCCGTCCACACGCTCTTCTGATTGGCTGTGATTTTTCAATGATTTGGTTGCTAGTGCAGTGCACTCGCAGAGAGACTCCGCCCACACGCTCTTCTGATTGGCTGTGATTTTTCAATGATTTGGTTGTGAGTGCAGTGCACTCGCAGAGAGACTCCGCCCACATGCTCTTCTGATTGGCTGTGATTTTTCAATGATTTGGTTGCTAGTGCAGTGCACCTGCAGAGAGACTCCGCCCACACGCTCTTCTGATTGGCTGTGATTTTTCAATGATTTGGTTGCTAGTGCAGTGCACTCGCAGAGAGACTCCGCCCACACGCTCTTCTGATTGGCTGTGATTTTTCAATGATTTGGTTGCTAGTGCAGTGCACTCGCAGAGAGACTCCGCCCACACGCTCTTCTGATTGGCTGTGATTTTTCAATGATTTGGTTGCTAGTGCAGTGCACTCGCAGAGAGACTCCGCCCACACGCTCTTCTGATTGGCTGTGATTTTTCAATGATTTAGTTGTGAGTGCAGTGCACTCGCAGAGAGACTCCGCCCACACGCTCTTCTGAAAATAATCCCCTTAACAGCTGCCAATATCAAACAGCATTAGCGGTTAACCTTAGCAATTTTCAACACGTATACTAATTACAATGGCACAATCATCATTTATTGCATATATAGGATATTTGTTGTTTTTTATTTATGTGTTGTGGGTCAGATGAGGAGCTACGGTGGCCCTAAAGCAGGGATGTCCAAACTCGGTCCTGGCGGGCGACTGTCCTGCAGAGTTTAGCTCCAACCCTAATTAAAAACACCTGAACGCATACTAAAAACTTCCAGGCAGGCGTTTTGGAGCAAAACTCTGCAGGACAGTCGCCCTTCAGGACTGGGTCTGGACCCCCCTGCCCTAATGGGATGGAAATGGGAGGAACAATTATCTTTCAATGTTTTTGTGTTCTCACACAAATGAAAAAAAATTCCCCTCAAATCTTATGTCTATTCCATCACCATGTCCCTTTAGGAGTCTGGGTGTTTAAAGGAATTTGAAAATAGTGCCGTTTTGTTTCCCTTCAAATAAAAACACCAAAGTGACCCTAATGATTATTCTGCCTGTTGATCTTCACATAGCTAGTAGCCGTTTGTGATATTTGATCCCATTTAGAGCACTGTTAATCCAGATTTGGTCATCTGAAAAAGTGTGTATCTGGATCAGGGTGATGGAGATCCAATCCAACTTTGCTTCAAAAAACAAGCACAAAAGTAATACGGATTACCTGATCCTGGATTTCCAAATCCAAATCATTCTGATCCAGATTAAACCTTTTGAACTATTGGGCCCTGACCATCAACATAATTCAAAAGGTGATATTTCTGGGTCATTCTTTGAAACTAGCACCTTTTCTTTTTGTTTGTTTGATTTGAACTGGGTGATTTTGACTTCTTTAGGATTTTACGCATGATTTCAGACTAAGAATCTGTAAACTTAAAAATGCTGGGGCATATTTATTCCATCAAGAAAAAAGCACCACAGTTTACACACTCTTACAGTTTTAATAACGGTAATTAAGGTGTTAATATGTGTGTGTGTGTGTGTGTGTGTGTGTGTGACCCTGGACCACAAAACCAGTCTGAAGTTGCACAAGTATATTTGTAGCAATAGCCAACAATACATGGCATGGGTCAAAATGATCGATTTTTTAATATTTTATGTCAAAAATCATAAGGATATTAAGCAAAGATCATGTTCCATGAAGATATTTAGTAAATTTCCTACCATAAATATATCAAAAATGTATTTTTCTAAGTGGACATGCATTGCTAAGGACTTCATTTGAACAACTTTAAAGGCAGATTTTCTCAATATTTAGATTTTTTATTCAGCTTTCAGATGATGTATAAATCTCAATTTTAAAAAATTGACCCTTATGACTGGTTTTGTGGTCCAGGGTCACATATAAGTATTATTACTCTTAAAGAAATCATGCTGAGAGTCTAATAATCAGGGTTTTGTTTTTGTTTTTTAAGGGTGATGCTGCTATTAAAACAAAATCAACCAAAAAGTAATGCATTTATACATTTTTTTTTCATTATATAAATGTTGTAGTGTATTAGTTTATCAGTCAGGCTATATTATATATATATGGCTATATATAATAGGCTATATAATATATACTATATAAGACTCAAAATGACACCATTTTTGCATTTGATTTGATGAATTTTTTTAACTAGCCGTAGAAGTCATTTGCAGTTTTACATAAATACAAATACATAAAACTCTCTTCATGTGCTCAGGTTTTATAAATTAATATCTACTCACATTTTAAATCAGATGTCAAATGTTTAGTTTTCACTGCACTGCAGACTATTGACCGGTAGGGGGGGTGTCTGTCATTTACATGAGCTGGAAAGCAGAAATCCGTTTATCAACAGGTTATTGTTGGCCATTAGTGTTTGTTGTGAAACAAATTACAGCAAATTACATTACATTTGAATTCTAATTTTGGTGCTTCATTGTGGAGAGAGGTATCTCGGATTCTTGTAAAACGAACCAACAGATAAATATAATTAATAAAACAATTTATACGAGAGAACGACAAACTAAATTAGGCTACATTTCACCGTGGATTTATCTTTTCGCCACGTTTAAATAACATCCAGGAGGTTGTTTGCTTTGTTCGTGAGGTCATTGAGCGTGTTTCGATCGCGCGCACTGTTCACGCGCACCGCACATCACAGCTGGCGCGCGAGTGAACTGGACTCAGACTGGACCTGAACAATTAAATAACCAATGCAATTATGATAGAAGTGGATGTATAGCGACAAAAAAATATATTTTGGCAGTCATGAACGGGCTGATGTAGTTTTGTGAGCGAGGATCCCTGACAGCAGAAGAACATGAGAGTCAGGTGGAAGGAAATATAATATGCACGGTTTTTATTTTATAAATGTTTTCGGAAAGCACCTTTGGCTCTGATCATCAGTGCTGATGGCGGGATACACAGAGCTGAACTCGGGTGAGTAATCAAACATGGTTTTTTACAGTATCATTGAACACTTTTGATAGTAAGGGTATACAAAATTAAGTTAAATGGTTATAATAATTGTTATTATAGTTACTAGTGGCTAGTTATAGGTTTTTTGTTTGTTTTTTTAACTTATTGTAAATAGTTTGGGTGCTAAAAATGGGGCTTTATTAGTTATTATAACAAAATATAATTTAGAAAGTGCCTTTTTATAGTAGCTAGTGCTAGTTGTGGGTATTTTTTAATTACTTTAATTTGTTATATAACTTAATATATCATTATTGTTGTTATATATGATTATTGTCAGCATTAATTATAACAAATTTAATTTACAAAGTGCCTTTTTCATATAGTGGGTAGTGTTTTGGCTAATAATAATAATAATGTTAACATAATAGGCCTACTATAAGTTAAATATTATTATTATTATTATTATTATTATTATTAGAAAGTGCCTTTTCAGAGTAGCTCAAAATGCAAGACAGAGAAATGAATTAAATAAGTAAAAACAACTGTAACAACCACAAAAAATGCAATATATCGGTTTTAAAGGCACAATATGTAAGATTTTTGGATTAAAATATCGCAAAGCCACTAGAACAGTGTTATATATTTTGTTGACTTGTGTACTTGCATCATCCCAAATGTTTCCAAGAATGTTTAAACCCACAGAAATAAGACACAGATGACATCATATCGATGACATCATACCTGCGTTACCCTCGGTTTCTGTGGAAACACGGAAGATGCTTTAATATATTGTTTGTTTTATTTATTAGACGTGTGAGCAACTGTTTGGATTCATTCAACGACAGAAAACTAATCATGTTAAATATCTCAACACTGTCAATCTTATTGTTTAAATCTTGATTTAACGTGAATACCATGTTTTACCATGACTAATATCGATCTATCTATCTATCGATCATAGTACCTGCCGAGCGAATGCACAGTAGCACCATAACAACTTTCAACACTCAAATGTATGTAAAATGATAAACAGCGCTGTGTTTCCCCACATACGCTTGACCGGAGGAAGCGGAAGCGCTCGTCTGCGGCATAATAAAAGCTCCACTGCTCTCGTGTCATGTGTCGCACCTGTCTCTCATTAGTAATCGCTCCAGCGGCCTCGTTCCTCTCCAGCACCCTGCTTCTTACTACAGTAATAAATCTTTAACACATTAACCCTTATAAGCTGTTGGATTTCTGTGTACACTCGTTATGGAGCGGGTCAAATTGACCCTAATTGGATTCAATACAATTCCTCAAAAATCACACTATGAAAAACAACAAAGATTCAGGTACAAACTGTAAATTTTTAATATCAACATTTGTCAAATATTCCAAAAAATATATATCTGAAGATATGATTTAATGAAAATGTTTAACCATTTTTTAAAACTGTTTTGTTTTGACAAAATGTGAAAATAAACAGTGGATTTTTAAATACTATAAATCATTTTTTTAAACTTTTTTTTTCTTAGAACATCATAACTGAACAATTAAATGTAGCTGTATAATGAAAATATGTACTTTTCCTAAGTTGGCTGTTTTGTAAACTCATTTCATAAAGTCAAGTTTCTTCTGACATGATGAGCACGTGTGTGCTTCTGGATATGAACTTCACACACATGCTGCTGGTTAAAACATTTTTCTGTATTGAAATAAGTGTGGAAAACCTCATTTTTTAGCTTCAAAAGGTAGTAAAAAAATAAAATAACAAAATATAACCAAGAAATGTTATTATTTTGGGTCAGTACAGTTGCTTTAGAGCGTTAAAATATGCGGGTCAAATTGACCCGGCGAACATCACGAACGTAACAGTAATTTTATTTGTATATGTCAAAAAACACCAGCATGTTGAAACTTTGCATGCGTGTTCATGATGATAAATGAGAAAAAGTCACAAAATATCAAGAAAAAAAACATAGGTTAACCAGTATTTCCAACAACTTGAAAATCTAAACGGGTCAAATTGACCCGTAACATAACACAAGGGTTAAGCTCATTCACGATTTCGAGTCCCGTCCTGATTATTTTCCACCGGCTGTAGACGTGAAGACAACACCTCCCATTATTCCGTGATATCAAAGGCGTCATCAAGCTACGCCTCTGTTTAGAATAAGCGACCTCTAGAGGCGAAAACTACATAGTGTGCCTTTAACTGATATATCACTTTAATGAGTTTTTTTTAAAAAGAAGTACAAAGCTTGGCTGTATAAAAGTGTGATATAAATGTGATAAAAATTACAATACAATAAAGGCTGTAGTGTGATTTAACTGTCTGATTTGTGCTGACCGACACAGGCTCTCTGAGCTGAGGAGAGAGTAAGATGAAGATCCGGGGTGTGATGCTGGCGTGTGCACTGATGCTGAGCTGCGTGTCGTCCGTCCCGCTGGTCCTACAGAACCCGGACCGAGCCGGACACTCTCGCTATTCACAACCACACGCTCAGTGTTCTCAAAGACGGGACCTGCTGAGAAAAGCAAACCAAAATCTGCCTGATCAAACGATCAGACATCCGCAGCCAAGAAGTCACTCAGGTCAGGAGAAGCTATGTGACTAAATAAAGAAAAGTCACACGAATACACGCAGGTGTGATAAAGCAGATTTTAGGACACACCTGATACTGTTGTGATGGTTAAGTAAAGAAGTTTCAGGTGACCCATTGTACCTGGGCGGGACACTAGACACACACTACTTTAGTTCTATCAGCTTACAACTCATCTGTGTTTCGAAAACCTGGTAGCTGTGGACAAAAGCAGTATTGTTGCTCAAAGCTGTCAGAATAATGCAAACTATATCACGTTATGGCTTTTTGATCACTCTGCTCGCCCTCTCAGAGTTATCAATGGAGGTACCGTGTCACAAAGGCACATCAAAACACTACCATCTTTACATACTGTCAAAACACAATGTGCAACGCACTTCAAAAGGGTCATATCATTTTTATCAGTCCTTTTTGTCCTCAATGTCCACTAACCAAATGTTTCTCCAGCAAAAAGTTTAGTTTTGCATAAACATCTTCTACCCTCTTTGACTCTACTTTTACATAACAATGAAAGTTTTTCCTTTGCATTTTTCGAGTACAGACATAATGATCCCCGTTCACACGGATCCGTGAAAATATGCTAAAATGCTGCATTATGCCAGTAGTTGGCGATGTCACTTTGTAAAGAAATACTACGCGCCTATCGCCTGAACGTGCATAACGTCACCGTTTTCACAAATTCACATTTTGCAGTTTACACGGAGATGTTTACGGTATAATTTCGTAAATTTTCTCTTTAAATGACACCGTTTTCAACTAAAAACGGAAAACTTTTAATGCCTTTTGGCCATTCATTTACACGGCAAATTTTGGGGGGGCCAGAAAATGCAACTTTTGAAAAAGAGTTCTGAAGTTTTTGAAAACGATACTCTACACTAAACGCAAAAAAAAATGCAAATTTTTGAAAATGGTGATGTCATGCACATGCGTATTGCATGTTCAGTCTATAAGTGCGTAGCATAGACTGTAAAAAAATAAAAAGATAGATGATGCACCTTGACTCTCTTCCATAGTAGAAAAGTGAAGCCGGCAGTGTGCCGGTATGGGGCTGAATTCTTGGAGCACGAGTATGTGCAGTAGTGAGCATGACGTATGGCCTTGCAAGGCCCCGCCCACACTCCTGCAGAATCGGTTAGTACAGTTTACTCCATGTTAGTGTGAAAAACAGTTCCGGAAATCCAGAAAAAAGTCAGTTGGCGCCTCAGTGACTACTTAAACTGTCAATCTCAGCTGTCACACCCCCGTTTTTATACCATTAAATAACTAAATAAAACAAAACTTATTTAAAAAAAAAAAGAAAACAAACACTTGAATTTACATCAGCGTGATAAAAACTTGTCTAAAATGACAGAAAGCATAGTTGGAAAAAATGTTTTTAGTTCGTCTCACGCCACATTTAATTACATGGAGAGGGTGGGGTTTATGAGCTATACTGCATCCAGCCACCTGGGGGCGATCGAAACGTCTTGGCTTCACTTTTCAGGACTTGTGCGGCACACTGTGTTTCTTTAAAACTGACATCGCCAACTACTGGCCTGGCAGCGCTCTTAGTCATTTACACAGATTTGTGTGAATGGGGATCATTTTGATGTTGTTGTCTGAACTCGAAATTTTACAAATTTTAAATTTTTTTATCTAATATTTATAAATATTTTTTAGTTTTATTTCAATTAATTATAGCATATGGTGTCCTGTGCTAAAAGGTGCCATGCGAACTGCTAAAATCAGATTGAAATGACATTGTTTAGAGACATAAACTTAAGATGCTTGTTTCTAATGTTGGGATCATTAGCAAGATGTACGTGCGACTTACAGATAGATAAGCACACCGATATTCCCCATATATTCTTATTGTTATCTATACCTTCAAACTCACAGATGTGATCGACTATTTTTTGAAAGACAGTTTAAATAAATGACCTTTTTGTACCTGAAGGGAATTTTTTAGTTCATAAAAGTAACCCAATTAAGCCTACTGTAGCCCATCACAATTTCCTCTTACCTTTTTGTTCAAATAAATATTAGAAACTGCACCAAATTACATATTTTTGCTCAGTTTGGGCATCTGAATAAACAGTTTTTCCTCCTTGAGTAAGAGCTCCATACTCAAACTATTTCATAGGGTAGAAAAGCATGACGTATCAAATATCATGTTCAACAAAAATCACAAATGCAATTTTTTTTTTGGTCTAAAGGTTCGATAGATTGCTCCACTTCAAAAAATGTTATATTTCTATTATTTCACGTCAAACTTTACAGGGTTAAAAATATTTTTTTCATTTATGATATGACGCTTTAAATGTATGCATATACACAAACAGTACAATCTCTACACATGAAACTACCTTGTTCAGTTTCAGATTGCTTAATTTTTAGCTTAAAATCAGATCGATTTATCTGTTGTGCAAATGTGGAAACATCTCTTTCCTCTCATCCAGACAGCTTGCCCACTCCCGACACAGCCTTCATCCACCGATCCAAGAGGTCTTCGAAACGGAGGGGTTTCCTCCGTAGCAAGACGCACAGAAAGAGACCGAGTCATGACGAGAGAGAGAAAGGAAAAGGAAGAGCATGTGCTCTAAGACAAGTCCAGCTGAGAGTGTCTGATCTGGGTTTGGGCTACTGGAGTCAGGAGGAGTTGATATTCAGCTACTGCAGCGGCGTGTGTACAAACTCCCTCACAAACTACGACAAAATCCTCACCAGCCTCACCGGCGGTAATAAAAACATTCTCCGCAGCTCTCCTCCCGCCTCCTGCTGTCGGCCAGTGGAATATGATGACGACCTGTCTTTCCTAGATGACAACCTGATATACCACACCATGGAGAGGCACTCGGCAAGGAAATGTGGCTGTGTCTAAGCAGCTGTGGGAGACAATGACACAAGACAGGAAAATCAATAGAAGCAATTTCAGGTTATTGCACATGTGAGCATGACTTGGTTGAGGGAATCATCATGATTGCATTTTCAGAGAAGATACCGGATATGGAATTGCAAGAATGGTGTTACAGGGTGTTATAATACCATACAGCATAAGTGATGCTGGTCTCCTCAACGGGCCTTTTACATGAGACACAGGATATTTTGTGTGCGGTGTGTGTTTTCTTATGGTGTCTTTTTGACTTCTACTAGTGAGGGGTTAAAGGGTTAGTTCACCCAAAAACAAAAATTCTGTTATCACTCACCCTTACATCGTTCTACACCAGTAAGACCTTCGTTCATCTTCAGAACACAAATTAAGATATTTTTGATGAAATCTGATGGCTTAATGATTCCTCTATTGACAGCAAGATAATTAAACATATTTAAAACAGTTCATGTGAGTACAGTGGTTCAACCTTAATATTATAAAGTGACGAGAATACTTTTTGTGCGCCAAAAAAACAAAATACCGATTTTTCAACAATATCTTGTGATGGACGATTTCAAAACACTGATTCATGAAGCTTTACGATTCTTTTGTTTCGAATCAGTGGTTCGGAGCGCCAAAGTCACGTGATTTCAGTAAACCAGTCTTCGTTACGTCATAAATGATTTGAAATTTCAATAGTTCACGTGACTTTGGCAGTTTGATGCATGAACCGAATCATTGATTCGAAACAAAAGATTCGTGAAGCTTCATGAATCAGTGTTTTGAGATCGGCCATCAATAGATATTGTTGAAAAGTTGTTATTTTGGTTTTTTTTGGAGCACAAAAAGTATTCTCGTCTCTTTATAATATTAATGTTGATCCACTGTACTCACATGAACTGATTTAAATATGTTTTAGTATCTTTCTGGACATTGAAAGTGTTCATTATCTTGCTGTCAATAGAGGAATCACTGAACCATCAGATTTCATTAAAAATATCTTCATTTGTGTTCTGAAGATGAACGAAGATCTTACGGGTGTAGAACGACATGAGGGTGAGGAATTAATGACACAATTTTTATTTTTGGGTGAACGAACCCTTTAATAAAAGAATGTTCTTCGTTTCTTATGTTCAATGGTAAAAACAGAACCCAACCGAATGACTTTGATAACTCATTTATCCCTATTTATATATATTTTAAATATCTATTTATATGCCCCTCACCCCCAGTTATTTTTTCATTGTTATAAATTCTGTTTAATAAAAAAAAAAATACCAATAAAAATATTTTACTCATCTCTACACTGTTTCTAACCAATAAACTTTTCTGTCTCTTGACTGGTGCAGAGACCTGGAGGGCAAAACATCCATAGAACTGCAGCACAGGACTGTCAATTTTCCATCTCAAAAGAAGAAAAACAAAAATATGTGAACAAAAAGCAAGTTTTGGGCACCTGTGATCCATATACAGCACACTTAAAGGGTTAGTTCACCCAAAAATGAAAATTCTGTCATTAATTTCTCACCCTCATGTTGTTCCACACCCATAAGACTTTCCTTCATCTTCAGAACACAAATGAAGATCATTTTAATAAAATGTGAGAGCTTTCTGTCCCTCCATTGACAGCTGTGCAACTACCACTTTTAAGCTTCATAAAGAGATCGTAAAACTAATCCATATAAATTGAGCCATTTAGTCCAAATTTTCTGAAGAGACTCGATCGCTTTATATGATGAACATTTAATTTAGACTGAAATGTTAAATGGGTTAAAAATGTCATTTAAATTTAACTTTGTCATAGTGATCATACCATGAAACAAAATCACATCAATTGTGACGAATGTCGTCAAACACATTCATGAGAGACATTTGTAGTTCATTTATATTATGCAATAAGATTGTAGCATGTGCAGTAAGTTTATAACTTGAAAGGGAACACAATAAAGAGCTTGGGTTTGTGAAAGAAAGACGTATAAATAGAGCCTGATGATGGAAATGAAGAAAGAATGAAACTAGAGATACGGAGTGTGGTCGTGATCTGATCTTCAGAGTTCACATTTCGGCCACCGCACTCACCTGTGTCATCACACACCACAGGACATCATTAATACAGCCGCCAACAAGACACAACCTTGTTAAATGCAATTACCTCAACACGGCGAACAAAGGCCCAGGTCAAGAGTAACATTAGTAATTAGTCATTAGCAGTTGTAAATCTGTAACGTGAGCACTAGACAGAGAAAAACAGGAGAGAGAAGGAGGCTGAATATAGAGGGTAAATGTTGGGTTGTGGAGGTAAAAATCCACTTTTGACTGATTTATAAATATGAGTTTAAGTATTAATTATGTGCTTCTGAGATGCCTCTTATTATTCTAAAAAAATACAATATATCTTGAAAACAGTTGTGCTGCTTCATATTTTTGAGGAAAACGTGATACATTTTTTTATTTCAGGATTCTTTGGTGAATAGAAAGTTCAAAAGAACAGCATTTATTTGAAATGGAAATCATTTGTAACATTACTTTCACTTTTGATCAATTTAATGCATCCTTGCTGAACAAAAATATTAAGCAGCAAAAGCTGTTTTCATCTTTGATAATATAATTAATTACTTGAGCAAAAGTTCATGATCAGACAATTATTTGTCATATTTAACAAATGATCTTTAAAACTCACTCTGAGGTCTCTGGAACCTTCTCCCATGGACACCTGCAAAGGCTTAGTTATTGCCCTAAACTCCGTGTCCACATGAAAACGATTTATAGATGAACCAATCTATAAATGAACATGCATCCCAAGACATTGTGTTTATGACTGACTGATGTGTGTAGCGTCCTTTATATGGTCTTTTGGTTTTATGCATATTTTATGATAAGAACTACAAACGAACTACAAAAACATGTTTGGTTCTGACTCCAGGTCTGCGAATAAATTGTCACTTAAACGATCTAGATTTTGTTACAAGCTCCAAGCGCTGTAAATGCTAAGAATTATTTTTCTGTGGCCATGAAAAATACCCTTCTCTTAAAATTAATTAATAATAAATACTGAGTGCTTCGAATATTCATAATTAATCATAATGAATAATCATAATAAGTTGAGCTGATTCGCTACATTCAGCTTGGGCATCAAAGGAATAAATTACATTTTAAAATAATGTATATTATAATATAAAACAGTTTTTTAAATAGTATTAATATTTTACAATATGACTGTTTTTGCAATATTTTTGTTTAAATAAATGCAGCCTTGTTAAGCATAAGAGACTTCTTTTAAAATATTAAAAAATTAATTATTCAAAACTTTTGACCAGCAGTGCATATATGTATATGGACACATTTTTAACATTCCAAGTTTAAAAATATATTTATTTTGAAAATGAATGCAAGTTATGAATGAATGAAATTATGAATGAATATAGTTACCCTTTCATATACTTTATTGCTTTGAGTCAAGCTTTGTGATTTATCTGGATGGACTTTTTCAGAAATGCCAAGGCCAGTGACTGCAGTAGTCCTTACAGTCTCGTCTCATTGCCTGTATGTGGTGTGAAAACGTCTCTTACCCGTTTCTTCTATACTGTACAGCCATTCTTTCTGTTCAGCTTGAAGCTCAAAACTGCAGCTAGACTCGACGCTCCAGCCTCTCTTGCTTTTACTCATCTGTAATTATAGAGCAGCAGCATTTCAAGCTCACAAATTCAACATGTAAAAGAACGGCCGCAGCATTCAACTCAAGTGATCAAGCGGTCTCATTACAGTGTGTTAACATAAGACTTGAGCAGTAATAATACATCTCGGTGTGTCTGTTTAAGGTATAGAGCGAGATGTAGAGGGTATTCCTAACTCATTTATACACATTTACTCTTCACTGTGAGATTCAATGCAGGGAAATGAAACAACAGATAAACATGGCTGCATAGGTTTACTATATTTTAAGAATAAGCACTTCATTAGTGACGGAAAGTATGTGTCTTGTGTATGTACATCAGCATTGGGACACTAGATCTTAATATCACAGACCCGCCTGTCATAAACCGCTCGCATTTAAATGTAAATTCGCATGTAGCTAAATTAAATGCTCTTATGTTCATTTAAAAATGCTTTGAGGTCATATTTTGACTGCAAAAGTAGAAAAGGACACTATTTTCATACATATACATCATAGACAGTATGATTGGGAAATTAAAATAAAGTAAAAATGTGTAAACAGGCATTGATTTGATAAAAAGCTTGTCTAGAACAGAGGACTGTTTAGAAGATTTATATATACTTGGACTTAAGATACTTGTATACTTTATATAAATTGTATAGTTGAAATAAAATATTAACTGAAATAAAATAAAAAACCTTAAAACTCATATCAGCTTTTCTAACATTTGAGCAAAAAAATAAAAAATATATTATGAGATTTAAAAAAAATAAATGACAAATTTACTAAACCTTTAAAATATAAAAATAAAAACTTTCAAAATATTAATAAAAATATGAAAGCATATCAATGATGCTAAAATAACTCCTTAAATTACATATTTAATTAGACAAAAATGAGCATTTAAAAATTTTTTTTTTAAATCAAATGCATTAAGTATTAGAAGCTGCAGATTTGACAGAATAGAACAATTATAAATTAAATACAGTTTAGGATTATTTGTAATTGATTTCGGTTATAAAAAATGAGGAGAATCTAAATGTTTTAATGATGTTTTCTGGATGCATAAATAACCTACATTGATCTATACTTCATGCTCATTTATTCTCAACAACAACTGGTCACTTATCTGTTCCTTTCATCAGTTTAAATCCCGTATTCTCTCTGTGATGAAGTCTGCAGCCAATCATAACATGCATTCTTCTCCCAGAATGACATAAAGGGAAATGTTTCCATTGCAGCAGACACCTGTTGTCCTGTTTCCAGCACCTGCTGACAGGTAAAGCAATGTGACGTTCTACAGTAACAACTGAAAATAAGGACACCGCAGAACTTAGATTAAGGTTTGCATCCATTTCTACGCACTCTAGTATATACATTTTTTAAAGAGAAGGTCTAGAAGGTCTACTGTGGCACAAGACACACAAAATTGTCATGGGAACTGGATCTTGGAGCAGTGAGAGAAGGTCGTCTGGTCCGATGAGTCCTGTTGTCCGTTAGATCACATGGATGGCCGTGTACATGTCCGTCCAAAATTCCTCTACAATGATGTGAGAGACTGATAAAGTCATAAAGAAAGTGATTACTTCAAACTATTGCTGCTCAAGGTGGTTCTAAAAGCAATTAAATCATAGGGTGTACTTAGTTTGTCACACATCCATGTTCTTTAAGTTTGTTAAATAAAATGTCATGTGTTGTTGTTCTTCTGAGGTTGTATTTACCTCATTTTAACACCTGCTAAAAACCAGATGATTTTTTTTTTATTGTCGTGATACGCAAAACCATAGAATTCAAAGAGGGTGTACTTTCTTTTTCACATGAGATATATATATAATTTTATTTTCTAAAGGAAGCTTAATGTTTAACAGAGCAACATTTAAAAAAAAGTCACATGCTGAGAGGCCAGATATCTTGGCCAAATATTTACAATTACACATTTGGCACAAGAATTTATTGCTGGTTTTAGGGTATATATTTTTTCAGTTCATGCATTCCCAAGGAATCGAACATGCGCAGGAAGGACTGGAGCCGTACAGGAGCAGAAGCTTTCCTGTACAAGAGGGCATGAACGAACCAAGCAACCCTTGAAAGAAGAAAAGAAAATCATGCAGGATTCAGGTTTTCCACAGTCATAGAAAACAAGGAAGATTCAGAGAATTTCTACACTGTAAAAAAAAAAACCTGTAGGAAAATGGTAAAACTACAGGTAATTTTCCGTCAAGACATCTGTTAAGTTTACAGACATTTCCTGTAACCCTAAAACACAATTCGTAACTCAAAATACAGGAAAAATACCTGAAATCAACATGGAAACTCCTTTATATTTACACAGTACATTCAGACCCATTTTTTACAGACTCTTCAAGTGTAAATGGTGAAAAGTTTTATAAACTAATAAAATTGTAATCATGGAAAATGTTTTCCTCTCCACTGCAATATCTTAAAGGTTAATGTGTATGTTTAATTAATTTCGAGTCTCGTCCAGTTGAAAATAAATATGTAGGCAGCAGGATGATTATGCTTACAAGCTTTTGCAACATAAATATATATATAAGCTAATATGCCATTTCAAATTCAGCAATATTTTTAACCCATTTTGTGCAATAAAGTCATAATCTTTGACAGTGTGATCAAATGTTCAATCAAATGTTGAAGGAAAGATATTAACCCTGTAAAGCATTTTTTTTTTTTTTTTTTAAAAAACCCAACCTAACCTTAAAAAAAAAAAAGTTTACATATGTGTTTTTGTTGAGTGTCTATGACTATATAGTGAGAATATGATCATACTCATGGAGGGGAAAAAAAAAAAGTTTTATTCAGAGGCCCAAATGGCGTAAAAATGTGATTTGGTGCAGATGCTGATATTTATATGGAAATTTTGATTGTAATGTAAATCAATGAGATCTTTACATAAACATGGCTACTTGCATAAAATACATATAAATATCACTTGTCACTTTATATCCCCCAATAATGTCTTAGAAAGATGAAATTTAAATGCTTAGTTTAACGTTAAAGCTCTGTAGTTTTCTGTAGTGGGTCAAAAACAATGAATACAATGATTGAGAGATGAACAAATAAACCTTCCTCAAAGGAATGATGGATCATATTTGACTCACATTTTAATATCAATAATGTTAATGTTAATCAAGTAAACCTAAGTTAAAATATTACAAAGTTATTCTTATAAACGGGAATCGTTTTTACAATTATCAATTATACTAAAAGGCCTTTTACTTGCTAAAAAAAAAGTAAGACAACAGAAGGCATGTAGTTGATTGTGTCCAAAAGGTTTTTCAGCACAGTTTTGATCGTATTGATAATTTAGAGACTTTAGAAATGTGCAAATATCAAATATATGATGGAGTAGGCTTTATAGTGTTAAACTGTGGCTGATATTCATCAATGACACTGTTGAAATTAAAAATAAAGTAGGTCATCTGGATTTCCTATGCATAAAATTTGCATAGGGTGCACAATACATACTGCACAGTACATTGCAGAAATAGTAATAGCAATATATTATTTTGGTATAATGACATGTTTGTTTCTGTATCCTATCCTAAACAACCTACATTAGTCTCTCCGCTGCCCCTAACAGCTCTGGATCACTCTTGGCATATGAGATGATACCACAACAGAAGGATGTTGAGCAAATTGCAAAAAAAAATGACTGAGCAACCACCTTAGGAGGAATAAAACGGGCTTGTGAGTGTGCACATTTGTGTACATATTAGAAGTACTATTCTTGCGCACAGATGTGGTTTAGTAGTATACAATTAAAGGAGTGCTTGCTTTTGATTACACATTCGTAACTTCAGTTAGTGTGTAATGTTGCTGTTTGAGCATAAACAACATCTGCAAAGTTACGACGCTCAAAGTTCAATGCAGAAATTGCTTTTTAAGGACTACAGCAAACAGCTGGTAGGGACTGCAACAAGCTTCTTCCTGCGTTAGTGACATCACCAACCCTAAAATTTACATAAACCGCGATCCATGAGAACACACAACCAAGGGGGCGGGGTCATGTTGGGCTGCTTTAGAGAAGAGGAAGAGTTGTTTTAGTAGAGTGTTTGTTGATGTCGTCATTTTACGCCGGACTGCTTCACAAACGAGGGTCAATTCAACGCTGGATTTGCACAAAAGATTAACGATGAGTTGATCAACTCCACAGCAACTACATAAATTTATCCACTAACCGTTCAGAAATGTCCAGCATTCTAAAAGTTGTAACTTCTTCCTGAGTCTCTCCATCAGTGTCGACTCCGGTTTGAACAATGTAAGGCTGAACACCGTTACTGACAATCCTCATTTTGTCTGCGTGAGATTCTCCAGCTTTGTTGTTGTTGAGCTGTTAAAGCTCCGCCCTCTTCTGGAAAGGGGGTGGGGAGCAGCAGTCCATTTGCATTTAAAGGGACACACACAAAAACGGCGTGTTTTTTCTCACACCCAAATAGGGGCAAATTTGACAAGCTATAATAAATGATCTGTGGGGGATTTTGAGCTGAAACTTCAGACACATTATGGAGACACCAGAGACTTATATCACATATTTTGAAACGGGAATTATAGGTCCTTTTTAAATTGAGCAAAATAAGTAAAAAGGGTAACACTAAATTTTAATGTGCCCTTGTTACATTTACTTACTCTAGTAATAACAGCAAATTATAATAATTACAAGGAACAAACACTAAAACAAAGTGAAATGTACTAGCAATTTCTGAGCACCTGTGCAATTAAAACAAGGACAAATTAAAATTAAGTGTGACCATAAAAAGAGCTAATTTATTGAATTATGTAATAGAAAAAACTACTTGGGGCACCTTTACAAGAGCCGTAAGCCGGTTGTCCGACACACAGGACGCGTTTTCCCCGTATAATGTTCTGTCCTCTCTTCACAACACCTGCCAATAAAAAAAAAAGCGTGCATGGCAAAAAATGCAAGAGAACAAGAGTTGTAAATGGACAGGATGAGTCTTGCAAGTAAGAGAAGTAGAAAATTTATTGCAGTATTTGTTCCATCAGAGGCATGTGGGTCCCTTTATGCTGAGCAGGGCGACCTGTTATCGCAAATCTCCTTCGACACAGCCCTCCTCACAGACACTGCATGCTATACACAATAAATTACAGCCACACGGTGCTATCGTACAAAATGGACAAACAGCTCAACAGAGAGAATCATCATCAGCCAGTAAAGAAGGAGCTAAGCTATAGAAAGCCGCTTGACGCTAAGAAATCCAAAATGAAAATGAGAAAAAAAAGAAAGAAATTAAGTAAAAACATCAACAAACTAATTCTTTCAACATTCAGTATATATTTAAATTTCTTTTATAGATATAAACAATATTTTTATGTTAAACTATGATACACTGGGAGTAGAAATCAAACAACCAGAAATCTGCTGCACAACAGCGAAGGAGCACCCATACAATGTTTCTCCAAACATTTTATTCCTGCGGTACGACGATGCACCCTGGCGCAGAGGGCAAAATGTCACCACCAGACCCAGAGTGCATCAGAGAGAGAAAGAGTCTGTAGTGTAGAATAGCCGCTCGTGTTTGTGTGTTCATGTTTGGCTGACCAGGGAGATGTTTGGCTGATAGGTGGGGTGTGTTGCATTAGGCTGAGAGAATCTGAGATGGGAGGTGTGTGTGTGTGTGTGCGCATGTGTTTACGTATTATTAGCTGGAGTTCCTGTCCTTGGCAGCGTAGAGAGAACGTAGAGTCTGCGCCACTTTGTGGTTGAGCTTGTTGCCACTGGTGAGTGTAATTTTTTTATAGATGATGTCGGTCTCTCTGATGGTGTCCACCCAAGGCACCAGCTTGCGTCCGTCGCGGCGCTTCGCTTCAGTCCAGGTGCTAGAGTACGAGCCTGCCATCCAGTGGATGTTGTAACTGTCGCTGTTCCTCTGGATCACACGTGCTATCTGTGGCCGGTCTCTGTATTTGGGGCAGTGGATGGCGATGATATCGAGCGCACTGACGGACTCGTTCATGTTCGCCAACAGCACGTCCGCAGAGTCTCCCGTGCGTCTCCCGCGTCTAGACGCCTGTGAAGAGGGATTAAAATAAACTCTTAAAAGGGGACCCATTATACAAAATTCACTTTTACATGTTGTTTGAACACAAATGTCTGTCGGCAGTGTACCTATAATGGTAAAAATCCACCCACTCCTTTGTTTTAAATCCCCATAAGTCAAAAGCAGTGTCTCAGAATAAGCCGTTTGCAGTTTCTATGCAGTGCGACATCACATTGCACAGACCCCGCCCACGACTGCTGACAGCTCTGCCCTATTAGCATAGACCCCGCCCTGAGTGAGCTGTACACAGTTTATCCTCTTGCCAGAGCATCTAACAGCAGCACTCAAGTAAGAAATGTATTCTTATTAAAGCTACTAAAGTTATTCAGTCAAGAGCAGTGAGTTATTTTGTTTTTCTTCTGTTTGATTTATATTAACAGCATATACAGCAGTAGGTACTGTATATTACACTGCTTTCACTTTAATACACAGATGTAACATACACATACGACTTCGTTACTTGCCGTTTACATTCACTGTTTATGCGTTTAGTTTAGACGAATATGGCTTTAAAACGCATGCAGATAATAAACTTTCATGATGATGAACTGCAATGTCACATAAGCGTGACTGCGATAGAGATGATAATCAAAACCAAACAGATGTTTTAGTTTTCAGCAGAGTATCCTACGCATGAGCTGTACAGGCTCTGCCCTCTTCTGGGAAGGGGGCGGAGAGCAGCAGCTCATTTGCATTTAAAGATACACACACGGAAACAGCATGTTTTTCCTTCTACTCAAAAATGGGAATTTACAACATGGTATAATAAATGATCTGTGGGGTATTTTGAGCTGAAACTTCAGACACCTGAGACTTTGTAACATTGAAACTGCTATTGAACTTAATTGAATTAACATTGAACCAAATTGAGTTGAACAATGACATTATTGTATTTTTAGAGCTGCTTTACCACTGAAATTGTATTTTCATAATTGAAGAACTTGGCAACATTAACACTTATTTTCTTTTTTTTATCACTGTGAAGCTGCTTTCAAACAATCTGTCTGATATAAAGCACAAAATAAAGGTGATGAAAGGCACAGGAACAAAACACAAGCAATGATCTTGTGTCAGGCAGACGGTTTCTTGGCCAGAATAAGCTGCTAATAGCCAAAAGTCTGGCTTTGTTGGGCTGCTTTTGTGTTCTCTCACCCCTGGTGTCCTCTCCTCTCCCTCACTGTCCTCATCTTCTGAGTCAAGTGTATGGTGGTTTCGGGGGCTTGTGGACGCTCCCCCCAGCAGTGCGGTGATGGCTTTATTCCTCACGTTTGCACTCGTCTCTCCTTCCTCATCCTCTTCATCAGGGTCCAAGTGCTCCATTAGCAACTTAAACTGAGAATCAAACAGAGCATGCAGTATAAATCAGCAATTCTCAAAGTTGACTCAAAGGTCCCCATTCATCCAAACATTTTTGGTGTACAAAGCTGCATGTTTTTAAAAAGTTTTAACAAAAACAGAAGTGCCGATATATATATACATTAAATGAACCAGGATTCGTTTTGTGATTCCATAAGTTAAAGTTAAGTCATCCGACTGCCTATTCTATAGTTTGAAAATAATAATTATTAAAAACATGCATAAAACTAAATAATATTACTATGAATATAAATATAAAATACAACACTTTTTTTAGGTGAAACCAGAAGTTTCAAAATGAAGTTTCAATTAAACTTTTTTTTAGGAGAAAACTGAATTTCATCTTTATTATAAGTGTTTTTTTAGCATTTAAATTAAGTTTGATGACTTTAATTTAAAAATTATTATAATATTAATAATATTTGAAAGTTTGCAGAAACAATTATTATTACTGGTATGTTAAATAATATTAATAGCAATACAAATAGAATTTATAACAATCTTTTTTCCTGAAGAAAATAAGTATGCTCACATCGAGGTACTGTTTGACGATCTTCCTCTTCAGCTCGTAGGTCAGCTCGTCATGAACCTCATCATTGTGGAGGAAGTCGATGGTCTGCCGTGGACTGAAGTTGACCGATGTCTTCCTGTTGACGGCTTTATCGTACACCTTGGCCGACTCTGTAGGAGAGTACTTCTGAATTTTGCTACATTGGGAGAGAGCAGAATAATTACAGTATATAGAAAACAAAGAGAATAGTAATCATTATTTTGGAGAGTTGTCGAGGTGCATGATGGCTGTTTTGTTACCTGTCCGAGAAGCCGTAGAGGTTCTTAAGGTGTTGTTTGAGCACTAGCAGTAACAGTATGCCCTGTGAAGCCCTAGCAAAGTCCAGGAGAGGAGATGCATCGTCAGGGAGACGCTCCATGACGGCATCAGCATCCTCGAGGTCAGACTCAGAATCTGACTCTGACTGCTTGGTAACCTCCATGGGTTTGGGCTTCCTAACTCGCTGCCCCTCCTCATCCTCCTCATAATCATCACCGTCATATTCTTCATCTCCACTGTTGCGTTCTCTCTCCTCGTCCAGCTCTCCCCTCTGCTCATCCGCACCATTCTGCTGCTGCTGGTGCTGCTGGTGCTGTTGGTGCTGTTGGTGCTGTTGGTGCTGCGGTTGCTGTGGCCGCCGCCGCCGTCGTCTCCTTTTCCTGCTCTTCCTGCCTGGAACCTTGATGAGAGACTGGTACAAAAAAAGCCCATTTAGAAATCGTGGTGGAATTTCTCTCACAAGCTTGAGTGCATTAACATATGACCATCCGTGTTTGTTAAAGTGTGTCATAAGTAATGCTTTAACTATTACTACTACTACTAATAATAATAATAGTTCCTCAAAATCATTATTTAAGTTATAAAAATTGAACACAAATAAATACTGTCATTGCAACAATACTAATGTACTGTAAAATTAATAACTTTCTAACAGTAAAATAACAAAATACAAATTTTTTATGGCTGTCTTAATTTCTTTGCTATCAAACACTGCGTTTTAAAATGGACACTATAAGTGATCCAAACTCAGAGCGGAGTGTTAAGCATGCTTTAAGCCTTAAAACTTTGCCAGTGCATGTCGCCAGTGGCTGACAGTTAGGTCGCTGGTGTGCGTTCCCGCTAGAGTTTGCCTTGTAATGTTTGTGAACGGCATTCACGAATGTTATTCCATGTAGTAAACAACAAATCAGTTTTTGCTGTTTAAAACAAACATTTTGGAAGGAAAAGACTAAATATTAATGTAATCAGTACATAAAATGCTTAATATTAAAGATGAACAAGAAACAGCAAGTGCTCTTTGCCATAGCAGCTATTTATCTGCGGTGGAAGCGAAAGCGACGCCAGTCTATCTGGGTTCGCAAAATCATTCAAGCTTGTAGTCAGCATGGCGTTTATATACTGTATATCATATATAATATATAAGACATATCATGAATTATAGGCAGTGTTGCTGACCGCTAAAATCAACTTCTCCTCCTTGGCACCGGCACTCCACTACAGGATGTACTTCACTCCTGTTGGCTTTAGCGCCAAAAACTCGGTTCATTTGGATAAAGTTAAACACATCTCAACTTTGTAGCGTCACTGGACGCACCTACATCCTGTCACCAATGGTCACTGACGCTCCTATCGCCAGAAATCGCCTGCTCTCCATTGAAATGAATGGGATCATGTTTTTGGATTACGCTGTGACAGGCTCACAAAACAATCAGCACTGAAATGTGCTGCACAAACTGTTAAAATCAGACACAAGCACTTGAGCATGTTTACCTCTTTAAATGTCTGCAGCAGGTTGCTGCCTGATACAGACAGTGTGATGTCTATATGATGCATGATGAACAGTGGCTCCTCCTGAGTCTGATAGGGGAAGTAGGCCAGATTATCCGCCATGAACAACAGCATGCTCACTTCCATCTTCTGCTCAGACAGAGACAGACAGACGGAAAAGGTCAGTCTCAACATGACAACAAAGAGCCAACGACAGGAAGAGACAGACACACAAAGACTGCTAACCGAGCTGTCGTCGAAGAGATTGAGCAGTGAGATGAGGAACGCTCGCCGGTGTTGTCTGTTTGCACGGACCATGCTGTATAGGTGGGAACATTGAGCAGAATTAGACTCGTCCTGACGGAAACCACGGATTACAGATCGTGCTGAACCCAGGATGGCCTGCTGCACTTGGTATGACATCTTCATCCCTGCTACAGCTTTCATCTGGAAATAAAAACATAAAAATAAATATATAAATAAACCAGCTATAACATATTAATCTAATTCTATGACGCGCTAGTCAAACAAAAAAAAAAAAAATCAAGATGATCATCTTGGCCATTTCATTTTTGACTATTTTTAGCCATCTGTCAACTGAATGTGGAAAAATTCAAAGTACTTCAGCAGAATTTTTAAAAAAAATGGAACAAAACTAAACTAGAATTGTAAAATGTATACACTCACTAGTCTATATTTATATATGAATTTTAATTTAATTATATTACTATACTTCTCACAAACTAGTATTATCCATATACATACACAGACACACACCCAGCTAAAACAATTATGTTTAACCAGGACACTTCACAGTAAAGTGGTATCCCATGATACATTCTTACAACTTGGCTCCGATGTATTTAATAATTAATAAGAATAGTGAACAGGAATCCAGTTTGTGCAAAACATTATGATACAGCATTTGACACGTGTCAAGGTGTCCAGATTGATGCTCACATGGATAAATCCAGTGTACTTCTTATCAATCTCCACCAGCTGCTGGTCCGCTTTGTTCCTCATGGTGGGCTCTGGGTCCGTCCCCATGGCGATCAGATATGGCACACACTGTGATAGGAAGGAGGAAGGAAAAGTGACAAGTCCATGTTAGTTGCAAGTTCTACAGCCAAGTCTGTGACAGTAACGAGTAGGTCCACACCAAACCTACACAAAATTATTATTATTTTAGATTTTCTGTGTGGATTGTGGTGAAAGAAATCTGTGAAATGGATTTAAATCTATTCAAATGTGTTAAAATAGAATAATGCACTTTTAATCGTAGCAGAAAGAATGACCAAATCAGTCAAATGTATTTATGGAAGAACATTTACATACACTACCATTCAAAAGTTTGTGGTCAGTATGATTTTTTTTTTTCAATGAAATTAAAACTTTTACATAGCAAGCTTAAAGATTAAATTGAATGAAATTGCAAATAAAATTGCAAAAAGCAAGATTTTTTTAAACATCCATAAAAAATGCATCAAGGTTTCCACAAAAATATTAAGCAGCAAAACTGTTTTCAACATTGATTATAATATGAAATGTTTAAGCAGCAAATCAGCATATCAATAAAGATTAGAGTAAATGATGCTGAAAATTCAGCTTTAAATCACAAGAAGAAATTCAATTTTAAAATATATTCAAATAGAAAACGGTAATTTTAAATTCAAACATTTCACTGTTTTTCCTGAGCCTTAGTGAGCATAAAAGACTTTTCATAAATCTTCATTAAACATTTAAAAACAAAACCACATGCAAAGGGTTGGGATGCACAAAAGTTAAAATTCTGTGCAGGACAAGTAATGGCATTAATGCTGCATTTATAAAGCCTGTAGTGCTGTATGAGGGTGTATGTGTACCTGTACGGGGTGTATGAGTCCCTGGCTGAGGGTCAGAGCAATGACATTGAGGGCGAAGTGTCGTACGCTGGACTGCGTGTGGAAGAAAGACTCCAGCACCTGCTTTAAATAAAGCTGCATGATGGAACTGCTCATACCAGAGGAGATGTCACCCATCTCTTTCAGATCCTCCTGCTTCGACAATTTCTGCCCTGAAAAAATAAAAGCACAAGCTCTCTTAAAGAGTGGAGCAGAGTTTATAGAGCACTATGAAGTTTATCAATTCCATTTAACCTCAAAATCATACTGGCAACAGCACTGCCCTATGTATGATCATGCCAGGGTCACTCACACTCTCTATCAGCCTCCTGCATGCGAGAGTCCTCCTCTTGGAGATACATCTGGAGGTTCTTTAACACCTGGATCTTGAGTGTGATGGAGCACCGCTGATCAGATAGGAGCCCGTTATACAGAGACTTCACCTCTGGAACGAACATCTGACTCGGGTGCATGATGAAAAGGAATCCTGCAGAATGCAAGAGAGAGAGAGAGAAGTTAAAAGGTTAATTATTCAGTAATTAAAAAATTGCTATGATGCAATACATATTATTCTGACAAAAATAGTTTCAGCTCAAAATGTAAACAATTGTGTTGTTACTGTTAACTCAAATTAAAAGGGGCTATTTGTAGAATTCAGAAACTCTTGTTATTAGTGACACTGGTGGCCGTTAGGTGAACTGCAGAAAGCAACTCTCACCCACAAGATACTGAATGAGACTCAAGGCCCCAATAAGCTCATGGCAATGTGTAAATATGTGCTCTGTACTTTCCTCTCAAAATGAACAAACAACAAAAATGACAGAGGCAGTTAAGAAAGCATCTGATCATAGCGATGTGGACTTCAGCGATTCACCGGCATCATGCCGACAGATGGCAATACAAAAAGCAAATTAATATACGAAAAAATTCTTACAAATAGCCCCTTTAAAGCTTACTGTTTCATTAATTGAAAAAAAATTTAATGAAATTAAATATAAATATTAGATGATTAAACTTTTTGATGATTAAGTTTAAATTTAAGAAAATTTAAACTTATTTTAAGTTAGTTGAATTAAAAAAAAAAATCTGATAAAGTACATTAATATCTAAAAATTAAAGTAAAAATGAAAATAAATAATTTTGAATAATTACAAAATATCACTACCATAAAAACAAAACACTGAATGAGTCATCTTACCCAACCCAATGATGGCTTTGCATCTGACTTCCTCATCCTCATGATTAGTGAAGTACAGTAATAATTCCAAAACCTTCTCCTTTATCACAACCTGCCAATATCAGTGCAAGATTACGGGTTTAATAAAAATTATAGTGAAACATACCAAATTAAACTAAAATCATACAATATAATTATAAAATTAAGAATAAAAAAGGGCATTTTTGTAATATTTGATTAATATTAAATATATATATATGTGTATACACATGTAAACTACATGCAGGTTTATGTAAAATCATGTACAATTACGTACGGGGAAAGGTTGCGGTACCTTAGTGGTGCCCTTGAACTGCTCGAGGTCGAAGTCAAAGTGTCTGCAGAGAGCTCCCACAGTGAAGAGGGATCTGAGCAGGGCTGCTTTGGTGGCAGCTAGTGCCATGTTGTTCGTACCCTCCTGATGCTGTAACTTTAGCTTAGTCAGTGCCCCATAATAACGGTTAAAACAGGCCCATACAAACTTATAATTATGAGTCACTTTATTCACTATTGCACCCAAACAGCTCACACAGTACTGGACAACCTGTGCAAAAAGGAGAGAGAAAGAACTTAGTGGTATGTGTAGAAATATGATACAAAATGAACAGCCAGCCAGTAGTTAAACCAGTTTAAGAATAATAAACATTTTCACCATTACTTAAAAAATAGCATGTTTTATGTTACAGCGTAAAAGTAAATCAAAATTTTAATTCAGAAATGCGATTTATGTTTACGACTTTGTGAGTGTACATCACTTACGGTCATGCCATATTTTAAGATGAGCTTCATCAGGTCTTCTTCAATGGTGGTCAGGAAGCTCTCACTGGGGTGATCCATCAGAGGAACTACCAGCTCCAGGATCTTCGCAACATTACAAATCACCATGAAGTCACTCTGAGACTGTGAAAATGACAAAAACAAATGCATTATGCATAAACGTACATAAATGACACGTATACCTTGGCACACTATCACTAGGAATATACGGCCACTAGATGGCAGAATGTCAATGTCAAATATTGCACTGTAGAAAGTGGTGCTTGCGGTTCCCGCTTGCAGAGAGGAAGTGTGCACTTACACTGCACTTGGTGGTGAGGTAGGGCTGCATAGTCATAGCGTGCTTGACCATCAGCTGTGCTCTGATCTTGCTGAACAGATATAGCGTGGTGATGCATGCGACCAACCGCGTTGAGTTCACACTCTTATGCTCTGCACAGACAGCACCACAACAGCAAATTAACTTATTTGGGAAAATTACAAATTATAAAACTAGCAAGAACATATTCAAGATCACAAACAAACTGTAAGGCAAGTTCTTTCAATTGACTTGACAGATCATGACTGATTAGCAGATTGTGAATTTAGGCGCATTACATTAGTGTATTCAATAATTTATTATTTCCACAAAAATTACATTTAAATGCAACAAACAAAATATTAAAAATAAATTAAAACTACAAAAAGCAACACAAACACTTTGGGTGATGTTTAAAATCAATTTTTTTGAATCAATTAACTGAAATTAGTTACTTTAACCCTATAAAGCCAACTGTCAGAATTCCCCAAGTCCAGTAGTATATGCGTACCTGCAAGTGCCTCTTCATATTTGAGAATGTACTCCACAAGATTGTCCACCAACTGCACACAGGCCTTCCTGGCTGGCTTATAGGATGAATCCTCCTCTGACTTTAGAAGCTAGAGAAAACAAAACACAGTGAACTGAAGCGCTACAGGCCTCTAGAGGTGGGCAGATGTAAATGGACTTGACACGGAAATGCTTACGTTCTGCAGGAGCTGCTCAAACCAGTCATAGCCAGTGTCCTTGCAGGCAGCGACCTGAGGTACAGAAAAGAATAAGATCAGCTACTATTTCAAAAACAAGCCATTTTCACACTAGAGCTTTTGGTTCAGGAACAAGCCCGTTTGACATTGATCAGATCGATTCAATCGAACCAAACTGGAGTCCACTTGAAAACAAGGGTTAGGGTACAATTCATATGACCGAATACAGAAAAGCAAAAATGATGCCTTGCAAAAAGAGCAGCAATTGCATTTCATCGTTGCTGACGTCTCTGGAGAAATTGCCTTCAGGGAGCAGCTGATATTTTCCTGCATATCTTGCAAAGCATCTGTTCCAGACAGATGCAAGCACCACTAGAACGTCTTATGTTTTGGTAGTAAAGCCAAAGAAATAAAAACATGCCATCTCCAGTGTTACCTAGCTACAACGACAAACAGCTGCCGGGGGTTCTCAAACTGATGATGCAAACATTCTGTGATTTAGAGCCAAATAATACAAATGTATAAAAGACACCTGCAGGGGTAGCATTCGTTTTTTCCTTCATCATTTAGCTAGCGTTATGTTATGATCCCACTATCATTATGTTATGATCCCGCCATCATTCATTCAAGTGCTATTAAACCATTCAAGAGCAATAAGATGCAAAAACATAACTTAAATCTGTACTGGTGTGCTGTCTGTGAGACAGACACACACAAATCATGCGCACAGAAAGCTGCTTCAGACAGAGTGCTGGCCGCATTGAGTTCTCTTTCACACTTGAACTTTGTAGAGTGTCCTCGTAAGTGTCATATCTGCATCATGTGCGTCAGATCTTAACGTGACAGCAGCCTAATAAACCTGCTGCTGTGATATCTGTCATTAATATTAACCAAAGTTAAAGAACAAAAGACAATGAGAAAATGTATAAATTTATGCAATGAAGACTGAAGTTTGATAACTTTATTCAATTTCTGTCTTTAACTTAATGTTATGTGCGAAAACAGCCTAAAAATGATATACTGACCACATCAGTGATGTTGAGAATCTTCCTATTCATTGTCTCTTTGTCATGGCTGGCTGTGGGTGTAAACCACAGCTTCTGGAATGTTTCATTCACCAGTTTCTGCAGGGAGGGAGAGAGTGTTCAAGCTCAAACTTTCATTGCTAATGGGACAAACCTTCCACAACAAAGTTCAGCACTGCAGTTTTCATGCAAAACAAAGCAGAGAACATGACTGCACCTTGATGCCCTCCTCGTCATTGACCCTGCGGATCATCTTCACACACATCTCGGTGATCTTACTGAAGTTGGGCTGCTCTAAACAGATGTCTCTCAGAATCTTGATCACCCTTTTCCTCACGCTGATACCGGTGTCCTTAAGAGACCGCAAACAAACACTTTAATGTCTCACAGATTACATGTACAATAATCAAAGTAGCAAAAAAACAGAATGTGCCCCGAACGCAATAATAGATGTTTTTAACATAAAGGGTTTAGACTAAAATTTACATGAATGTAATAGAGGTAAAGTTCATATGAGTCGCCATTAATTCTAAAAAATTTTGTTCACATTTTTGTCCTCACTAGTTCATTTTAAAATGATCCTGTAGTGTGCCAAAAGGATTTTTAAAGTGACAAATGCTGTCTATATTTATAAATATACATAATATAAGTATGAGGTCATAAAACCTGCATGCATAATAACAAAAATAAACTGAAAAAAATAAGAAACAAAGAATTAGAAACTAAATATAACCATAGATACAGATTGGGGGCTATAGTTTTTTTTTTATGCCATTACTCCAGTCTTCAGTGTCACATGATCCTTCAGAAATCATTCTAAGATGTTGATTTGGTGCTCAAGAAACATTTCTTATTATGAAATGTTGAAAACAGTTGAGCTGCTTAATATATTTGTGGAAACTGTGATATATTTTGCAACATTATGAATGTCTTTACCGTCACTTTTGATCAATTAAATGAATCCTTGCTGAGTAAAAGTATTAATAGCTTAAAAAAAAAAAACTTTTGAACAGTTTTTGTGTTTTGTACAAACATTGTTCCGTACAAAAAGCGGTCCAAAACTTTACATTGTGCCATTTTAACTATCAGTTATCACTGGCTTAAAGTCATACCAATATCCTCTCGATGAGCATGTCGTAGTACTGCTCCGTCAGCTGAGGTCGACTCAACACAAACCGTCCCAGCAGCTCAACCGCTGCTTCCCTCACGCTGGTGGAGTTATCCATCAACCGCCCATGAACACCACGCTGCATATCAGACTACACAAGACAAACATAATTAAAAGACATGAACAGTCAACTCTGACAGAATTACCTAAAGTTTTGTGCTGCCAGTTTTAATTCCTTACCCTGGCCAGTATACTGGGGTCAACAGCCACCACCTCAGACAGACACTTCATGGCTTTGGTCCTGACAGCTATGGCACTCTCCCCTAAAACTCTCAGAATCTAAAATAAAGAAAATACAAAAATGCATAACCATATACATGCATTTAAACTCTGTTCCACACACATAGTAGTGGTGCTGGGAAGTCGATGAACTGCTCAAAGATGTTCAAAGAGATTAAATAGATTGGGTTAAAATATATTAAAATAATATTAATTAACAATATTATGTTTCCTACAAAGACAAAGTTACTTACAAATACTTTTGAATACAACATTTTAGACCCATCTTCTCACCTGTGTCAGGTAGATGTCAAAGCTCTGAGAGAAGGGTCTGGTGGAGGCCAGGTAGCGTACGATAAGGCAGGCGTCCTCATAGTCCACAGTGTCTGAATTCATCCTGTCAAAAGTTTTATTTTTCATTAACACCACAATGCAATCATTATTATATAGTCTTGATTAAGACAGGACGGGTAACATAATTGAAGCACAAATTCATGTGTGGTAATACCTGAGTGTAGTAAATTGATTGGGAGTTGATTTAACGACAGTGTGCAGGAATTTCTTGCGAGTTTCGGCACGCTGCATGATGTCTCCGGTAGCCTGAATCTCTTTGGCGTGCTGTGTCCCCTCAGAGTCGTCCTCCTTTTGATTCTGACTCCTCATGGCCTTCTCAGCCTCTGTAGTGCAGTCTCTGAACCACTGAGCGATGTAAAATTTGCGTGCAAACTACAATACAAAATCAGATTGAGATATGACGACGTGGAGGATTAAGGGTCGAGAAAAAGGCAGAGAAAATGCATGCAGTAGATCATTTACCTTAATACAAACTATTCACTAGTTATAGACTGTTATATTGGCTATCAGTAAAATGATAATTTTGTGCATCTCTTATTACAACTACTAATAAAATAATAATAATAATTATTATTATTATATATGAAACAAATCAAAATTCTTACACTTAGCAAAAATTCTCTTATATCAAACAAATTTTATTATAAACATTTAAGCAGAAGCCTAAAGATTTTTTTAAAGGTTCTTAAGTTCATTACGAAAAAAATCAGTCATGCATGTGTAAACTTTTCACTAGGGCAACCTTGTTGACACTAGGGGTGGGAATCTTTAGGTTTCACGATCAGATCCTATTCAGAAGTCATGATCCAATTCCAAAATGATTCTTGATCTACATTCTTATTATTATTAGTTAATCAGTTTGTCAAACTGATTTTTTATAATTTATTTAATTACATGTGTAATTATAAATAATTTTTTAAATAACTACAAATTTAAATTTAATGAAAACAATGTATGTTTAGAATTTTAGACACATAAACTAGGCTATAGCTTCAAAACATAATAGTAAATAATAAAAAGGAACAAAAAAACATTAAAAGCTATAAACAAAGAATGCTTTCAGTATTTAAGAGTATCTAGACATTTTACATTTAAGAGCAATACGTGTTTTTTCTCTTTCTCAGCATCACTGTTTGATTATAACATAATAGAAAGCGGGTGATCCAATAAGCTGCATTTTGCGCAGATATCTCCTGAAATATGAGATGTTTTTGTCCTGTCTAATCCCTTAAGACATAACTGACTGTGTTTACATTATTTTCACATCATAAAACCATTTTGAGAGCAAATACATTTAAACAATTACACGGAGCCACACACAGCCGCAGGCGTGAGAACTCTTCACAAAGCGCACAAGCATTTGATATCGAAAGCAGACTTCTGTCAGTGAGTTTTACATTTTTAATATACAAGACCACTGCATTCCAAATTAAATGATGCATTTGTAGAACATTTGTAAAGAATATACCAGCAAGCGAGACCGCATACAAGCGAAACAGCAAGTGCACGTCTCTCCCTGTGCAATAAAGCCAGTGATTATCCTTGTAACCTTTCTGAACTTTATGAAAGATTATTTTGAGTGGTGATTGTGCGTGAGCAATTGGAAGCAAGCAGAAAACAGGTGTTTTTAAAACACACGCAGCATCATTGCACATCTAGATACAGCTGAGAATCGATAACGAAATTCTCAGAATTGATCCAGAATCGCATCAATTTTTTCTCCCACCCCTAGTTGACACCTGAACATAGAAAAACTCATATCAGCTGAACACAACTCTAAGCAAATCACTGGGCATGAAAAGCATCTTAGGTGGACTCACAGTGAGGGCAGGGTCTGTTTCGGTGTTCTCATCCATATAATCCAGCAGAGCTTTCTGCAGCCGCTGAGTCTCATCTCCTTCTGAGCCCTAAAGACACATACAAGGAGCGTTTAATAAAACAGTGTAAAGTAGCATGTTTATAAGAAGTAGTCTACAGGCACCAGCATGTGCTTTTTGAAGTAAGGTGCGTATACCTCTCTGATGATGCAGTCGATGGCTTTCTGGTCCATCCTGCTGGTGACTGAATCTTTCCTCAATCTGGCTGCTACGGTACCCAGATAATCCAGTGATGCCACCCGCAGTGCCATCTCTGTCTGCTTGTTACTGAATTGGTGCACCTAGGGACAAATTATGAAGGGTCACTGAAGGAGAAAGAAACTTTGTATATGTTTCACTGAAAGCACTATTGTGGTATTTTGTGGTATCTTACTCAAATTGTTTTTGTCCAAAAACATGCTACAAACTTTACAAACAATATTATATATCAGGGGTTCCTAACTTTATTTTGTCTGCTTGATCACTTTTGACTCAAATGACTAATTTCGGTATATTACAGAGTAAAGGGACATATTTGAATTGTGTTAAAGGGGACCTATGATGCAAAATTCATTTTTACACGGTGTTTGAAAATATTTGTGTGTAAACAGCCACGCTATAATGGTAAAAATTCACCCATTCCTTTTTATAATCCCCATAAATCAGAAACAGTGTCTCAAAGGAAGCTTTCTGTAGCCAAGAAAATTTTATACCTGACTGTTTTGCAAATGAGGGTCAGTACAAAGCAGAATTTGCACAAAAGTTGATTTTCAAAGATGGATCAATACCAACTGCTCGTAATCCAACTTAATATCCAGAACACGCAAGTATTTTGTGAATGTTTGCAAATTGTTAAACATGCAAGTAACACAAGGGATGTTAGTTGCCATGAATTTACATAAATTAACCAACTCAGAAACACCATGTTGAATTCTAAAAGTTATTACTACTTCAAGTCTCTCCATCAGTGTCCGACTCCGATTCAAACATATAAGGCTGAACACTGGTATTGTCAGACATATTGGCTACGTGAGGTTCTCCAGTTGTTGTTGTTGCCGGAGTATCCCAAAGTGCAAGCTGTAGAGCTTCTGGGAAGGGGGTGGGGAGCAGCAGCTCATTTGCATTTAAAGATATACAGACGGAAACAGTGTGCTTTTGCTTCCACCCAAATAGGGGCATTTAGGGCATGCTATAATAAATAATCTGTGGGGTATTTTGAGCTGAAACTTCACAGACACATTCTGGGGATATCTGAGACATTTACATCTTGTAAAAAGGGGCATAAAAGGTTCACTTATATTACTTAAGTTATATCACTTAATATTAGATATTTTGGTTACTCTTTATTTTAAGGTTTCTTTGTCCACCATAATATTAACGTATTACTGCAGAGTTATGAATAAGATTATATTATTATAGAAAATATATTTTTAAATGACACATTTTGTAATTAAATTTATTTTGTAACTTTATATTTATTTTAAATATATTTTTATGACAATTTCACAAAGTTCACAAGTTCATAAATATACCTGCATTTTCATGTTTAACATGGATGGGGAAGTTAAAGCTCTCTTGGCTTATCATATCTTACGGGCTATGATCTGTTCTTACCAGTAATCTACCCAGAAGGCTCAGCAGTAACTCAGAGGCGGGCCACTCGGGTTTGTTGACTGTAGACAGCAGGTCCTGCACGAAATTCTCAAACAGCGGCCTGTAGTCTTCCTCACCCTGTTTACTGCCACACCTGAGATGTAGTTCCAAGACAAAAACACATATTGAGTACTGCAAGAACCACATGGATACATATCATAAAACAAAAACGGATAATAGAAAGGATGTTCTGACTTCTTGAGGAATACAGTGAGGAAGTTCTGAGCTGTCCGTCTGGCAGTTTCATACGAGTTGGTGACAAACACATCGTCGTCAACCTGATAAATGGATTAATCCGTAGTGTTAATGCAGCCTGTAATCTACACCAGAGTTTATGCTGACAGTAAAAATGCAAGAGACTAGTTTAAGAGTCACTAGTACCTTCCTGTGATCGTCTTCAGAGTCTTTGTCAGAGGGTAGATGGACCACGCACTGAATTAATTGCAGCACCAGAGCACTAACCATCTGAATGTATATGGGCTCACCCTCTGCATCACTACTGTTCAACCTAAACACACAGACAGAATCGACACGCAGGAAATGCTTGTTTATCACAGATGAGTTTAGGAAGAGCTACAATCCGAATACAAGTGGTCATATATCAGTACCTGAAATTCCTGAGACTGCGTTTGCTGGTGGGCAGTCTGGCCAAAGAGGTAAAGATCTCCTCTAAAATTAACTGTCTGTGCTTCTCGTAACGAGAGAAGACCTGAGCCACAGAGAGAAGCAAAATGTCTCAATTAGTGTCATGTTTTGCGATACAGGTACATGTGAACCAAGTGGTAATCTAAATTTACAATGCAAGCATATACTGGCCTCAAACAAGTAAATAATAGAGTTATTTAAGGTGAAGCATGTAGTTTCTGTGACACTAGTGTCACTTAGCACAACTACAAAAATAAAGCTTGCACAAATAACCTTGTGAACACCCTAGTAAACCTCACAAACATAGCTTTTGTGGGTGCTTTTGTGTAAGCATGTCTCAACAGGTAAAATTAGGCTACTTTTAACAAAAGGTCCAACATATTAGGAATATTATTTGTATGTTTCATATATAAACCAATATAGGGCTGCAACAATTAGTTGGCCGAATATTTCTTTGATTAATCAAATAAAAGACACATTTTCTAAATTCATTTTGACAAAACACTATTTCACATCCTGTCCAATGCTGTCCTTAAAACATAGGCCTATATAATGAATATATCTATATCTATGCTTATGCAAAAGAGCTATAAAGCAAACGGACAGTTTAAATCCCTACATTAAAAATGAAGAAATAAAGTTAATAAAGTAAAAACAAACTCAGTGTTAACAATGTTCTGCAGGAACACACACATTTACTGTGTTACTGTCTTTTCTTTATCCTGTAATATAAGAAACATCTAATATTTATATTCAATTACACCCTGTTATCTCTTCACAGTTACCAGTCTCATAAAATACTTTTGAATTTTGCCAGAATTACATGTTGACATTTAAACTGGCTAAGTTTTCTGTGCACGGACAGATGCGACTAATCAATAATGGCATTCGATGTCGACGGTTTTTATAATAGATTATTAATGATTAGTTGTTGCAGCCCTAAGCAAATCCAACATAACTTTCCATGTAATGCATCAGCCATGATCCCACACCAGCTAAACACCACACCACACCCCCAAACTCTCGCTATAGTTTAAACTGGAAAGTGATTGACAGATCTGAATGGATCTCTCTCAATGCTTTGATTGTGACTGGGAAACTCAATTTTTACTTTTGGTGGAGATAAATCCATGAATGCCATACCGATAGTAGTTAAAATAATGTATTTTAACAAATAATCTTACATACTTTACCCATAACGTAGGTTTTTTTTTTTAATTAATTGTTTACATCGCAACAAAAATAATAGTATGACTTTTAGTTGAAAAGAAAATCCTGTCATTAGGACAAAATTAAGGAATAAATTTGAAATGGTGAATTTGGGAGAAAAAGCTAAACAATTTTATTATCAGTAATGAAATCTATTTTAATATTCATATTTACTAAAATCATGCAAAACAGTTTTATGGCTGGTAAGCCATATTTATTCCAAATTTTCTTAAATGTTGAGAACATATTTAATGCACGACAGACCTAATACACAGTGTTTTGCAGCTAATATAAGAAAACATACCGCCGTCACCAACTTTATGGCACAGAGCTGCAGCTCGCTGACATTCTCTACAAAGAACGGAGTGATGCCCATTGAAGAGACCTGCAGAAGAACAAAAACACTATCAAAATCATAGAGTGATACAACATGTTAGAAATTGCAAAATTTTTTGAAAATATACACAAGTAAAATGCACCGATCAGTTCTTACCTGCAATATTGTTGTATCAGTCATTAGCTGAATTTCCAGCAGCTCTGAGATGTTACTGACCACATCACACACTTTGTTATAGAGCATGACAATGACTCTCTGCTTGGCGGTGGAGCACTTGGCTCGCTTTGCTTTGGAGCTGAGCAAGGAACCTGAAACCAGAAGATGAAGATGTTATTTAGTAGTTCATTTACGACTACCAACACTTAATTTTATTTATTACAACACTGGTAGTAAATACCAAAGTAAAATGTGAAATGATATTATTATTACCATTATTATTTTAGTAATAATAATTTTGTTAACCATCCAATTTATTAAAAAAAACTGAAAAAGATTGATTATTGATCAAATTGAAAGATTTGAAATATGTTATTTAATTGTGAGTTCTGCAAGCAGTTTTTGAGATTTCCCCCATTAAATTAGATAGGACTTGGTCTTGGATACCTAAAATAGCTGCCTGAAGGCATTGCAAATATGGCTGCCGAGTGAACAGACTTGAAAAGGACTTTGGTTACCTCTGTTTTTAATACATTTGTCAAACAATTTTTGCTCTAAACTTATTCATTGTATTCAGTGTCTGAATGAATTGTTTTAGATTAGCTGAATTTTGTTCCATTTAGACATCAGACTTGGTGTGAAGAGGCCTTCAGCAGAAATTAAGTGGCTCACCTCCTTTAGGGTTGACTCGGTAGACCGGATCATACTGCGGGTAAAGAGTATTCTGCAGGTGGAACTTAGTGTACTGCAGAACTCTCTCTATCACATCCTCAATGTACACGGCTTTGGGCATGTGTGATGATGTCATGATGTTCAGTGCTGTCAGACACGCATCCGCAGATTTGGTCACACGCTCCATAATGAGATCCCGCCAGAGACGCTCCTCGTCCTCTCCCTCATTATCCTGATGAAGAGCAGAGGAGACAAGAGTGAACAAGAGCAGTGGATTAAAAGCAAAGACATCATTTGAAGTATTAAAGTGTCACCCGAGAGACAAATATGAAAAAAGCAACAAAGTGTTGTTTACAAGGTTCATGAGTGTTGAAAGACTGGCTCCATCCAGAATGTTCTTCTCCAGGATGTTCAACAGTTTCACCAGTTTATCAGAGGGAATCTGGGCATTAGAGGAAAAAAAACAGAATATGAGTTATACAGCAAAAGCTGATATGTTACAGAAAAAAAAGAATTTTCTTGTTTTTTTAGCATAAGCCTTCTGTGTAGTAAAATATAATCTACACAAGATTGAGTCTTCACAAGATTTGGTTAAGAGAGAAGATGGAAAATGGTCATAAAAAACTAACAATGGAGAAAGTATACTATCATTTAAAAGTTTGGGGATTTTTTTTTTTTTTTAAATTAACACATTTCAGTAAATTGATCAAAAGTGGCAGTAAAGATATTTTAAATAAATGTTGTTCTTTTGAACTTTCCGTTCAAAGAACTCTGGAAAAAGTATGGATTTCTGAAGGATCATGTGACACTGAAGATGTAAATTCAGCTTTGCATCACAGGAATACATTAAATTTTAAAATGCATTACAATAGAAAATAGTTATTTGAAATTCTATCATTTTCCACAGCGTTTCTGTTTTTAACTGTAATTTTGGTCAAATAAATTCAGTCTTTAGCACTTGAGCACAAGAGAATTCTGTCACAAACTTTTGAACGGCAGTGCAGTGTTCCCCAAACTTTTTAGAGTGTTGTACCCCCTGAGGCATTTAACATCCTTCTGCGTACCCCCTCTCCTCCACTTATTTTTCCATTAAGGGACAATTAAATTGATTTTCAGGTGCATTTTTACTTTTATAAAGGCAAAGCTTTTCTAACCCTATCAAACATACTATGTGTCATGTTTATGTCAAATTCTTAAAATTCCATTTATTTAATATAATAAAGCAATATGTTCAACTAAATCAATAATTTCAATGAAAGGAAATCAGTATGATCAACAAATGCCATCTTTGCACTGCAGTGGTAAAAGCAGCAACTACATGCATTTACACACTGTTTAAAGCTGCTCAGAGGTGGCATGAATCCAATTACAATGGCATAAACATGCCAAGACACTGTCCTAATGAGTGAGCCACTGAGTCATTCATTCATTTAGTAATGAAGCAAGTGGCTGTATTTATGAATGGGTCATTGAATCACTGACTCTCACAATTTGTTGCTGCAGATTTATTCACTAATAAAACACGCTGTGTGTTGCTCGGAGACGCACAACAGTTCTGCTGGCTTTAGTTCCAACTATTTTGTTGTAAAATGGAGCAAACCATATTGACAAATGTACAACACTTAATATTAGCTTTTTTGTTGAACTGTTGTATAAGATCAATGTCACATTTGCAATCGTGTGGATATTAGGAAAAAATTCCATTCTTGCCCACATAATATATTAACATTAAAAACATGAACTCACACAGGGTACGTTTTTGTATCAAAGAGAGTTTGACTCTTAAATCGATCTCTATTGTACAGTCTTGTCTGTATTTGTTTTTTGTGCTAGTAAGTGCAAAATCCCCACTTTTACAAAAGGTACACACTTGAGAATGACAGTAATGTAGCACGATTATTTTTCAGATCAGCAAGAAACTTGGGGGTAAGGGAGAAATAAATGCTTGGATTTAATGTTATTTTAAGGTGGGTAAATTAAACGGCAAAATTCAGCATTTTCTTCGTGCACCCCCTCTGTCACTTTACATATTTAGTTTGGGTACCACTAAATATAATGCAATTAAAGTGCAGAATAAGACAACTTTAAAGACCCTGTGAAGGGCTTGTTCATGTTGGGGAAGGGGCACTCTCATTCTACAAAAATAATTCACCTCAAGCAAGATAAGACATCAATATTTTTGGTCCAATTTCCCAAGAGACAGACTGTAAATGTTTTTCAAATTTTAGGGCACTTTCTTATAGATGCACTACTATATAGATTGCTTATAGACATTGACTAGCCTAAAACCCACAAACCTTTGAGTGCAATTTCATGGGGTTTTTATTACCGCATAAAAGAGTATCTCTTACCCTGCAAGTGATGCCCATGGCTTTTATCTTGGCAGATTCACTGCCCAATTCATTTAGCTGCTGTTTCCCCAACAACAGCTCCTGAGGGATCTCATCGTCATCTGAGAACACACAAAGACATCAACACGGAGTAAGAGATGACCTTACTCAAAAACTGAGTGTTTTGGTGCAGAATCTAAAATATAATAAAAAAACAGACATATTGACCCTACCCTGAGCAGTAAAGTCCACATCCTCAAGATTCTCAAAGATGTTGTCAATACTCAATGAGAACCTCTTAAAAGTGGACGAGTCCATCATTTCTGTGAGGGGGAGGGGAAAAATCAAATGAGATTTAATGAGGTTCATTCTGACAGGGAAATTTCAATGCAATGGGAGGGAGGTGAAAGTGTTTACCTTCAGGTGTTAGCTTAGGCTCATATGCTTTTCTCTTCTTCTGCTTCTCTTTCGTCTTTAAACGTCTTGCAACTGAAAGAAAAATAAAATAAAATAGCCAAATCAACCACTAATGGACATTTCAGAAAAATCTCAAATAATTTGTTGACACTGTAGCTTCACTAAATTTGGGGGCAGAGCTTTTAATTCATTTTTAAATTTCAATGGAGACATTAAAGATATTTATAATGTTATAACAGTTCCACTTCACAGAGTTCTTTGAACAGAAAGTTCAAAAGAACAGCATTTGAGAGAAAATATCACAGTTTCCACAAAAATATTAGGCACCACAACATTGGTAATAAATGTTGAGCACCATAGCAGCATATTAGAATGATATTAGAATGATATTGATATGATATAGAATGATATTAGAATTTGAAGGATCATGTGACACTTAAGACTTGAGTAATGGCTGCTGAAAATTCAGCTTTGCATCACAAGAATACATTTCATTTTAAAATATATTCAACAATATTACGGTTTTACTGTATTATTGATTAAAATAAATGCAGTCTTGGAGAGCATAAGAGAGGTAAGTCAAAAACATATAAAAATATCTTACCGACCCCAAACTTTTGAATGGTAGTGTATGTTATGCTACAAAAGTGCAGAATAAGACTGAATTGTTTTCTGCTAACCATCGCTAAGGCTGGGAGGAGGAGAATCTTGATCAGAGTCGTCGTATCGGCTGCCTGAGCCTCTGCGCACGTCGTAATTTCCTCTTCGATGTTCTCCCGAACTCCTCCGATCTCGATCCTCAAACTCCCACGTTCTATCGCGATCCTTCTTCTGACGTTTACGTGATGCTGGGGCAGAAAACAGTGGCAGATGTTTTTTTGACTTGACTGAGCAATTGACTGAATTATGAATTTCCATCCATACTTAAATGATTTTTTAAAAGTTGTAAATGAAGCAAAGATTACTGAAGCACAATTTACAAGAAAATATTTCAGTCTATCAACTTCAAAATTTCAAATTTAATTCAATGTGTTACTTGCTCTTTTTTTAAAACAATTTTCACTAGGAAATTGCTTGTAAATTTCACAAATAATTAAATTCTACTCCAATCTACTCAAATCAGTTAGCTTAAATGGGTGAAATTATTAATACATAGGGATGTGCCATGTACAGCCATTAACCATTTAAAAAGCATCTCAGGATGCACCTCATTAACTTAGTTAAGAGAATGTTCAGTATTATTAAGCACGTCTCTTGGTTTGGCATTCGTTTTTGTGTGGGAGTTGACAGTGATCATTGCAGTGGTGGAAAGCAGTGCTACTCACAGAAATCCTCATCCTCTGAGCTGTCCTCGGCATATTTAGGCCTTTCGTTAACAGTGCTGCGCTTGCGCTTGTTCATCTTCACCCGCTCACACAGGGGCATGGTGGACTCGATCTCTGCCAGCAGCTCAGGAGGAAGATCCTTCAGCACAGACGGGTCTATTCCACCTGTGCACAAAGACTTACATTCAACTTATACTGCCCTACAGTGTTGTCCCATTGATTTAGGGTGCTTTCGCACTGGCAGTTAAATTCGAAATAGGGCATGGTTTACATGAAAAATTGGTAATGTGAAAGCTGTCATGCGGACCTGGGACAGCATCGGGGTACCAAAACTGAGAGTACCTGTAGGAGGTGGTCTGAATTTGGTTGCACATAGTGCACCAAATTAATAAAAAACATCCTGTTTTCTATCATGTTTGTGATTATGCAAAATAAACGCAAATGCACCAGGGTTCGATAGTGTGAAACCAGACCAATGCAGCGGGAGGCACCAGCAGAGCTCCAGACTAACATCTGAGAGCAGTAGCTCCAGTGCCACCAAGTTCTACAGATGGTGGCACCAGCACCTGATTTGGTAGCGCTGGGGGGATTTTTATTCACAAAGTTAATTTAATCATAACATTACTATTGTATTGAATTAATAATTGCAGTTACTAATACAATTACATTTGTATATTGGAAATTTGACAGTAAAGCACAAAATTAACTTTTATTAACAACAGTAATGAGCAAAAAAACTAATTTTTATAGGGAAAAATTAAATATTCTAATCTTATTAAATGTGCCATTGTTCTTCTATAGCAGGGCTACTCAAATCTAGCCCTGGAGGGCCAATGCCCTGCTGAGTTTAGCTCCAACCCGAATCAAACACACCTGAGCAAGCTAATCAAGCTTTTCAGGATCACTAGAAAATCACAGGTAAATGAATTTGATTAGGGTTTGGGCTAAACTCTACAGCGTAGTGGCCCTCCAGGACCAGATTTGAGGAACCCTGTTCTATGGTACCATACTAAACTGACCAGCAGCTTCAGCGATTATAAAAGGAGCACTCTTTACTTGCTTTCAGTGTAATTCAGTTACAATTTGAAGGAAAGTTTTTGTTTTTCATGAGACTTTGTGACTTTCTACTTTTCCATATATTAGGGAGTGGAAATGGCTAAGTCAATAAGTGGTCCTTTTGCCGTCATCTACTGGTTATAGTGGTAATTTCATGTCTTTTATTATTTTTTTTTTTTTAAATAAAAGTTTGTTTGCCACAAAGTGCTAGTTTTCCTACATCTTTAAACTTATAGTTTTACAAATCATTAAAAATAACATTAAAATTGGATAATATTTAGAGCTTTGAAGTGCTGGAAAAAGTGTGAAGCACTTGAAAGCCCTTGAAAAGCCACTCTCAATAGGTTGTATAAACCATGAATAGAACAAAAAACATTTGACCATTTCTGCCACAATACCATACCATGGTTACAGTTAGTGCTGCTACAATAAATTCATGGTGAATGTTTCCAATGTGATTCTTCGATAACTTATACGTTCATGGCACAATTCTATGTTATAGTTATATGGTTTATAACAGAATTCTGTACTGAATTTTAATGCTTCCCATTAGATCTCGCTGCAAAGTTATTAATTCTGCAGCAAATTTTACTGTCTCACCGAGTCTCCTAAAGCTGTGTAGCAATAGTGTCGCATGCTCAAGATTGGCCAGAGTATCTGTTCTGAGCTTGCGCGGTGCTATTACTGCTCCAAACTGGATAAATGGTCCGCGCAGCAAAGCTCAAAGGAGTAGCGGAGCAAAGTGAGACCTTTTGGTCGCAGTCTGTCTGGAGCCCAGACTAGGAACAATTGTGCTCAGTAGATGCTTAAAAGAGAATGCAAGCAAAAGAAAATACCCAAAACCAAAATGAGACCTCAATTTTAAGTAGCAGCACCATACAACATTTTATACTTGAACATGCAGTCAGCCTGCGATGTCAGAAATATTAGTATGTGCCTATTACACATTAAAGAGACACTATACGCTATTCATTGTTTAAACTTTTCAAAAATCACGGTATATTAAATATGAAACTGTTTCATATGTCTGTGGATGCGTTGTCAATGTCCTCTTTGCTCCAGGATGTATTTTTCACTGTGTGAGGATATGATGTGTGGCGTGAGAGTGCATGACTTATCGGACAAAGCAACAATAATTAAAGGGGTCTTTGCGAACGGTCAATTGTGCTTTATATTTTTCAGGTAACAGTATTTAAATGCACAGTGATCCAAAATACTATTATGCATCCGGTTTTCTTTCTCAATTGGCTCGTTCACCTAAGCCATAATCAATTGTGTTTACGATGATAGTTGATCTTTTACGTGCATTTTGTTTTGCATGTATGTGTCTGTTCAGGCACAAACAGATGTGGAAAAGAACGGCATTTGGTGTTCGCGATTTCGATGCTAAAAGGATCTATTCTTGCAGCCCTAATGTATCTTTTATTTTGAATATATACAAATGTCATTTACATCTTTTAGTTTGCCAAAAGATTTAAAGCACCATTTTTGAAAATTGCGAATGTGTGTACGTGCTCTAGTCCATAAGAACGAGCCTATGATTGAATCTGGAAATAAAGCAAAATAACTGAGAAAAATGACAAGTAGTCTGTAATTTATAGCAAAATATCTAGCATTAATTCGATCTCAACGGATTCATTTAAAGAGGTCATTACTCCACCTGCATCACATCATTAACTAATGTGGCTGAACGTCAGGTTTGTGACAATACGGTTTGGGGAAACAGTCGTGACTAGCAAGTTGATTTGTTCAACAATGCATCGTACTATGGTAGTGAAGTGTAGTGGACCAGTAACTGGTGCAGGAGGGGAGTGAGGTTTATCGGGGTGTAGAGCTGCTTGAATAAAATAAAGATCATGATTTTTTGGTTTGAAATAGAGATTGCGATTCTCCAACGATTCTGAATAGACAACTAAATAAAACAACATCTAATTCACTAGAGTTTATAAAATATTAATTGCTGGAGAATGTTTAATTTGAATGAATTATTAAAAAAAAAAAAGGTTTTGAATATATTAATGGCTCATTAATAAATACTTGTTTCATTACTGGAAGAATTAGGGAATCTTTTGAATAATTTGATTAAATGTCAAAGTCACTTGTAACAAGGTAATTGATACAACAGTTATTTGAAGCGCCACGTTAGTTTCGGTTTGCTTTATTTTGATCGCCATTATAGACATCAGTGTTTATATCCCAACTGTAAACTTTTATCTTAGTACTTCTGTGACAATTTGAATATTTGTAACAGATAATAACCATGTGGTTTTCTCTCTGGATAAGCGGCAGCAGGAACACAGACATGAATGTTCCGGTAGGATTTTTGTCAAAGGTTTAATAGACACAGCGAATCATTATCATTAATAAATAAGACTGCGCGAGTGTTTGAATCAAGATCGCGATCTTTTTATGATTAATCATGCAGTTCTAGTGGGGTGTGTGTAACAGAGGCAAACTAGTAAGAGCTGTACATGTAAACCTCACTAGCCTGGCTTCAAGAGGCGTGCTGGCGACTGACAATAGAGACTGTGGTCTTTAGAGTCCTTGTTAGCGTGTCCACCTCCCATGTCTGAGACTCTGGTTCGAATGCCCCTTGGAGTTGGTCGAGTTGGAGCAGTTACATATGTTTGGATGTTTTATGTTTTTAAATGAACGTTTTTTTTGTATTTTTGTTAGGTCCTAATTTTACATTTCAAATTAAACCCAATTTAACATACAATTACTCTTGTATTTCAATTACTAAAAATTAACTTAACTGATATTATTCTCATATTAAAGTGTAATATCATGACCAGTGTTATTGTTGTAGAATTATGCCTTGCTATCTAACGGAAATAAATAAATTTAAGTTTAAGGATTAAAATAACTTATGCTGGAATAAAAATTAAAACTATACAAAAATATTTAGAAAAAAAACTATAAAATTGGAAAAAGCACATAAATTACTAAAACTAAAATGGAAACTGAAAAACAATTTTTAGAAAAGCTAATTCAAAATATTAATAAATACTAAACACCGATCATGACAATCCAACAATCAATTCAACAACAATCAAAAAAAAAAAATCAGCTTTTACTAATTATTTAGCATTTCTTTTACATATCTACATAAATGAATACAGCCATTTATTTAATAGTACTATTATTACAGCTTTTTCTTTATGTATTCTACATTTATAACCCATCACACAACAAAATCTGCCTATATAAATGAGACACTAGTCAGTGACATTCACTTATAAGAGCCATTTCAAAACCCAAAGCAGTAATGGTTCAACTCTTACCAGCTGGAAAACCCAAGAAACATTGTGAATAACTACCCTCACATAAGTAGCCAAGTAATATTTCTCCCTTCCAGGCTGTTCATCCATTTCAAAAGGAAAAACCATCATGATGTTCTCAGAGTGGGAAACCGATCTTTCAAACTAGAATGAGACAAAGATAAAAGGAGTTCCCCTACCTTTCCCAGATCTCCCAGAGGAGAGTCTGTTCTTGCCGGACTTGGAGCCACGTGAGTCTCTCTCTCTCATGAGCCTCTGCACTTCATCTATGGAGAGTTTCTGCAGAACAACCACAGGCTTGACGCTCTTCTTCACGTCCACCTCAGGTTCTAGTCTCTCCAGCCGCACACACGGCTGCTTCCAGCCTTCTGGAAGATCTCCACCCCCGTGATCTCCACCTTTCCTGATTTTGGGAATGGTGAAGTTCTTAAGCACTCCCGAACTGGTGTTTTCACCCAGCATGTATGGAGGAAGTTCGACCGGTTTACTCCCCGACTGAGCTGCACGCTGCGTGCTGACGTCGGCATGCCGACTTTCAGTTCTGTGTTTCTGCCGAGGGGTATCGGGCTGCTTGTCATCATGGCGATGCCGGTGTTCTGGAGCATGGTCGTGCTTGTGTTTGACGGGCTTCGGGGTGACGCCCTCCTGTGGCTCCTGAGGCCAGCGCTGAGCCTCGCTGGCAGGGATAGGCATGCCCATGCATGCGTCCTCCACTCTTCCTGCTTGCTCCAAACTCACTTGCAGGCCCGGGCGGCTGGCACTGGTGCCCGCAGCACTGGCCTCTTGAGGGGCCAGCCTGTGCCCAGCGTTAGCCCCTCCTCCCCCACCTGGAGCCCCAGAGCCTGAACCAGCTGTGCCAGCTGCTCCAGGCTCCTGCGGGTGGGAGTCCTGTTTACGCTTCTTCAAAGGCTTATCTACAGAGAGAAAGAGACATGCACGGGACATTGAGTCTCATGTGTCTAGGTCATATTTTACCCCCAAATTCTCAGATTCACATTACGGTGATGGTTTTTTTTTATTATGAAAATTTGTTCAAAATAATGTCAAAATACAGCAAGGTCCTAAAACAGAATTAATTTTCTTTTCGCAAAATTCAATTTCTCCTTTCTTTCTTTTGATTTTGCATTTGTACATCTTTGCAGCTACACTACCTTTGTAAAGTTTTTTTTTTTAATAAATTAATACTTCTATTCAGCAAGGACATATTAAATTGATTATAAGTGACAGCTAGGGATGCTCATAATTAACTAGTTAACCGACATTAAGAATATTGACAAATTAATACTATCAGTTAAACAGTTTAAAAATTCAAGACATTTTTAAAGTAATTCGAGATATTTTAAAATGTTTGCTACATGGTTAAAAAATAAGCTACTCATATAAAATAGTGTTTTCAAGAGGAAGAAAAAAATATAAGTAGGGAATAAGTCACATTTTATTATTACATTGATAAATAATGTACAAAATACCGGTAACTAAAGTAAAATGTTTACAAACATTATACTATATACATAGCTATAGGCTATTTTAGTTCCTCTCACTCCACAACAAATCCTTTAAATTTAACGGTACTCAGAACAGAACAAGAATGAAATATTTAAGTATCTATAAAATTGTCAAGGCAAAATGAATTCATTTAAAACTAAACTAAAACAGAAACCGACACTGTATTGACGTAGCCTACTTCTCTAATTTAATACAGAACTGGTATCAGTGACACTGGTCTTTATTTATAGGTCTTTGTAAATAGATGCCATAAAAAAAATATTTAAAATATGCAAGAGGGGTGGCCGCCTTTATAATGCTTCTACATTATTTTGGAGATGTAACGGTATTACAATATAAAAATACATTAAAAACATAGAAACTTTTTTTAGAAAACTAAAAAGTTAGGTGCAATTAATCGTGAATAATTACAGAAAAATGTGCGATTCATTTAATCTATTGACAGCACTAATTTAAATAGAAAACTAAAGAAAGTTTTTAGTGTAATATATCATAATATTACTGTTTTTACTGTCATTTTGATCCAATAAGAGCAGCCTTGGAAAGCATATGGGGCTTCCTTCAAAAATGTGAATAATAGTGTATTGCTAAATACTTTGTTCATTCACATTTATTTGCAGACCTCAGCCTTGTCCTCGGCTTGAACAGACTTCAGAATTGATTGATATATCAGTAACCACATGCCATATAATAAGTATTTTATTTTTCAAGATTCCCATATCACCACAAATATTTTTTTCGAAGACAACGTGTTTAATGACATCCTGCATCGTACCTTTGTCCTGCACCTCTTTAGCGCCACGTTCCGTTTCCATGGCCGCTTCACTTTCCATCCTTTCTATTGCGGCAAGAGCCTCCACAAGTTCTCCTTCTGGATCTGAGCCCGGGTACATTCCCCCAAGCTCCACCTCTGCTGGCCTTGTCCGTGACTGCCTCAGGATCAGCTTAGTATGAGTTAGAGAGTCTTTTGCCGGCGAGCCCACCATATCATACACCGCAGCCTTATCAGCGGTGTCCCGCTCTCCCTCATTAGGCTTTAGACCGCGCAGCTTTTCCGGGGAGCCCAGATGCAGGTCTTGAGCCCCATCACAAGGAGGGGTATAAGGTGGAGATGACTGCAGTATGTGAGACGTGAAACCCGTCCTCATCTGATCCTAAGGGTTTACAGAGAAAAACACCATCAGAACAACATCTTAAGGAGTTACTATTACATGGAGAACAGACCATCTGATTAATAATATATGTGCACATACATACATATACATACACACAACCAGCAAAAAGAAAGAACGTCCCTTTTTCGGGATACTGTATTTTAAAGATAGCTTTGTGAAATCCAAGCTTTACAGATCTTTACTGGAATGTGTTTAAACAAGTTTTTCAGGCTTGTTCAGTCAAACATTTACAATTTTTGCACATGCACCTGTGGAACAGGTCACACTTCCAATAACTTGACTCAGAATAACACCAGGAGAAGGTTGCCTAGGGTCACTAAACACCTGTGTGAACATGCCATAGTCCTGCTGCAGGAGACATGAGGACTGCAGATGCGGCCAGAGCAATAAACTGCAATGTTTGTAATGCAAGACACCTGAGACAATGCTACAGGGAGTCCGGAAGGACAGCTGATCATCCTTGCAGTGTCAAACCACATATGACCATATGTACCCCAAATGTGTTTGAGAATTTGCAAGTGTCTTGGCGGAAGAGTGGAGTAACATTTCGCAACAAGAGCTGGTAAATCTTTCTCAGTCCTTGAAGATGATGTAGCACTTAAAGCATCTGGTGGACACACCACATACAGACTGCAACTTTTAATATTTTCCCCCACTCTGAACTTCTGTTCATCAAATATCTGTGAAATTTGCTCAATTTATGTCTCAGTTGTTAAACCTTTGTGTTCATTCAAATATTTTGAAAAAATTTCTGGGAAAAAAGCTTGGGGGGCATCCTGGGAGGATGTGTCTCTCTTTTTATGCAGAGAATGTATGTGTATTATAAGTAAGTGTATATATATATTATTTATAAATTATATATATATATATATATATATATATATTTTTTTTTTTTTTTTTTTTTTTTTTTTAGTCTATTGTGATTATTTCTGTTATTTACAGAATTGGATAAATTACTTTAATATGTAAAGGTGTCAAGTGTATTAATCTTACACTGCATGTGACCACCAAAGGATTTAGTTAATCAGTCATTTCTGACATGTAATAAATGAAGCACACAAAAAAAGTATGACAACTCGTATGGCAATTAATCATCATAATAGTCAAAGCTCTAAAACAGACAATTAATCGAGAAAACCCTAAAACTGACAATTAATCATCATATTCAGGATTATTTCTTAGACAATTTATAACCAGCCAAATTTGATAATTGTGACAGCCCTAGAAGTTCTACCTTATTTTCATGAACATTTCTCATGGCTCCTGGAATCATCGGACTTGCTACTGAACCTGAGAAAAAACAGAATGAAGTCTAAATGAGCCAGAAAACTGAGAAAGACCTCAATGCATGCAAGAGCTGTTGTATAGGGCTGATTATGTATGCCTCTTTGTACAGACCTTGCTGTAGGTGCTGGTGTTGACTGTAGGCTGGAGGGTGTGGGTACTGTCTGTAGCCAGTAGCAGGGCTCTGGGGGGCATATGGGCTGGGCACTGGGCTGCTCTGCTGAGGCAGAAACCGTCCACCAGAACCAGACTGCCCCGCCACAAACCGCCTATCAGAAGGAACAAGAGAGGACATGGTCAACAAAGAGATTACTAAACTTGCCAACACTGAATTGTTAAAATAATTAACATCAATTATTTATTTTAAATCATTTTTCTTCATAACAAGAAAGAGAAAGAAACGGTATCCAAATAAAACGTATAATTATCAATCTGATAATGTTTGAGGTTAAAAACAAATATTTTTGTTATTATTAGTAAATTAAATTACAAAAAATATAATTACTAAATAATTAAAATAAGAAATATTACTGTTGTAACACACTTTTTTTTAAACGCTTTGTTAAACCATTAAGCTTTTATTTTGTCGAAAAACTGAGCTCTTAAAAGTTTCTCTTTTGTTGACAACAGCTGATTTAAAACAACTTCTCATTACAAGTTTGGGAATATGATTGGTGCATGTTGCATTTCTAAATGCATGTTATAAGTGACCCAAACTTTGTGTGGAGCAGCATTTACAATGAACCAAGCTGCTCCCAGACACTGAAAACACAGGATCATGAGCTGTTCATGTGATGAACAGTGCCGCACTTCACTCTGAAACGCAGCACATTTTTGCATTTAATTCAATCGCAGCCTTCGTGATTTGATATTCACACTAAACAACATTGTGTTTTAGGTTTTATTCTGATTCATCAAGCAGTTAAAGTAATGTTGACATTTTTATTTGTTTTCTCCTTAGCATAGCATTAATGTGTTGAAACCAAAATCAATCACACATTAAATCCCACACGTAACATTGTTATTGAAACATGCTGGATGCTGGCAATAATAGTAAATAACAGCAGTTGTTAGTTACATTTGTACAACAAAATGCAAATGGACGTGACACACAGAAGTAAGTCCTTCACATGAAAACTGAATTAGAAAGCGGTCTCACCCAGAGGGGCTGTGGGACATAGAGGCCTGCTGGTAATTGGCAGGGGCTGGGCTTCCCTGCATGGAGCCATGCGTGATTTTATATGGCGGTGCCATTGACTGCTGACTTATACCTGTGGAAAACAAGAATGTGAATAATGGTCTGGATGAGTAACAACACAAGCAGAAAAGCAACTCTAACAACACAACACCACTTGAGATGTTTACTAAAAGCTTAAATATGGCTAGCCTTGCTTCTAAAGTAGGAAAGAATGACATCAATCAGTCATTAAGTCATCACCAGGAAGTCAAAGAGCATAAAACAGGATATTTTTTAAATAGATGAGTTTGCAAACATAAATTTTGCATCTACACATATCAGCTTGGATTGTTTTATGACGCAGTCAATGTGATGCAGGTTTTGTAAAAAGGAAGTTAGTGAAGAACAGAGCAGTGGCAAGTCTATTGGATGTAGAGACATTTATTTATATATTGATTATTTTAACACACGTGTGTATGAACTAACAGTTATGTTGAGAAGAGAACTAGTTATGGAGAAATAATTCGGTTAAACTTTATTTTAAGGTGTCAGTATTACAGTGTAATTATACATTTAAGTACTGAGTAATGACAATTACATGTACTTACTATAGGACTAGGATGAGGGGTTAGTTTAGGGTTAATTATGCATAATTTCTAGTTATTACTATAGTAAATAGATGTAACATATGTAACAATGACACTAAAATAAAGTGGTGCCAATAATTCTCTTCTCTGTTGTTTCAAAATTATTTTCTTAGTATAATGGAACATTATATTACATTATCTCTTTCTGTAGTCCTAATGGTAACTATGTTTTAGGAGAGAAAAGGGAGGCAGAATCCGTCTTATAAGAAGGACACAAGCTGCATAGAGAAAATGAAACATTCTGTAGGTAGACACTGTAAGATTGAAAATATCCAAAGATATTTTAAAAAGAACAAAGACATTTGCTTTGCTGTTTCAAGCCCCTCTCTCTTGCTACAAGGGCCATGTGGAAGGCACAAAAGTGCTGATAGTGATCAAGGCCTGTAGGCCAAGATGTGTGTGGTCTACGAATTGTCACACCTTCAGTACAGTGGGGGAAGATTTAAACTTCTGATTGGTCAGTTTGAATGTCTCACATTTGGGTTTCAGTCACATGGTCAAGGAAGGGATAAAAGAAGATTGTAACTGTTACTCTGTCTCTTTTATTCTCTGTTCTTTTCCTTGGGCACTCTCTGTCCCTGTCCCCCTCTCTCTCTCTCTTTCTCTCCGTCTTTCTCTTTCACTCTCTCTCTAACTACTACTCTCTCAGGTAACTTTTTACATACATGCTGGGTACGATTAATGGTATATTACTTTATCATCTCAAGACATCTATTTTGTAATCATTTTAAGTGTAACCACAAACAGAAACATTATCATTAAACTCTTTCATTACAAAAGATGTGCTAACTACTTCTGATTTGGTATTAACTTTTAAGTACTACCTATTACAATACAATATCGTCACACAATAGCAACGCTCTCCCACATATTTTGCTATTGTAACTGTGCTTATTTCCGTCGTTGGTATAAGTAGCAGTGGGTGGTAATAGACAAGAAATGTATAGTTTGCTACCATCTTGCTGATGACGTTTCTTTAGTCATTCGGCAACCCTGCAGCCTGAACCCCTGTAGACGAACCACCCTTACAGCACACATATCATTACATGCTTGAGTGGGAGTAATGATATTTATAAGATGTAGAGAGGAAGACTCAAGTAGATCAAGATCCATTTACTTACCCAAACAATTGCAATAGTCATTGTTCTATGGTAAATAAATATGTATGCTAAAACTTTGTAAGAGAGATTACCTGGGCTCATGATGAGGAACCCCCCCCCAAAAAAACACTGAATGACCCGACTTCATCTTACATGTGAATTTCCACCACATGTACCCATTATTTAAAAGTTGTTACAAAAGCAAACACAGCACAGTATCATACATAAAACTATCATTTCCTCAAGTTGAACTGAGTTCAAGTGCAGTCTGTTAACCTTGTGCTAATATCTGTTACCCCATGTGCTTGAAATGACTCTTACCCGCCTGCGCCGGATACTGGGGAGTACTGGGTGCAGTCTTATTCCTAAAAATGTTGGGGTTCCTGGACAGCAAAAGCTGCAGCAGAACTGGAACATCTCCCTCCAAATCATCACTGCCCAGGCTGTCCTTCAGCTCTCTGTGGACAACATAAGATTTGAGACACACAGACCACTGTGTGACAGAGTCACATATAAGGCCCTATGATTTTCACAATGCAGAAAATGCAGACGGAATCATGGAATCGAGTCATAAAAAATGGAATTTACAGTGCAGAAATATAAATTAAATTTTTATTATTATATAAATTATTAAATTGTTAAAATTTTATAAATTCAACTGATTGGTCAACCATTTTGATTATTAATTAAATTTAATTAAACCATTAAAACAGAATCCAGAGAAATTAAAAAAGTGAACACTGAATTTGGCAAAAAGTAAAACACATTTCATAGGGGAGAGAGTTAAAAAGATTTGTTAACTTCAGAATTAAAAGTGACTAGTGGTTCAACCTTAATATTATATGCAAAAAACAAAAATGATGACGTTACAGAGCTTCGGTGTTTACGCCTGAACGTGGGCTCAGTATTGGCCGGCTCCTACGTCAGCATCACACACAAGTGTCATGTTGCTCACGTGACCAGAGCCAGCCAATACTGTGCCCCCGTTTGGACGTAAACACAGAAGCTCTGCAACAAAAATAGCATAACAGTATAACCAGGGACAGGCAAATTTGTTGAACCAAGTCATTATTTGTCGGTTCACAATATTAAGGTTGAACCACTGCAGTAATGTCGATGGTTTTAACGATGTATTTAGTACCTTTCTGGACCTCAAAAGGAGCAATGTCGTTGCTGCCTATGTGTGGATCAGACACCCTCAGATTTCATCAAAGATATCTTAATTTGTACTCCGAAGTCAAACGAGGGTCTTACAAGAACTACTACTGTAAGTTTGATATTTCATGTTTGCATGATGGTGACAGGCTGAAACCTGCGGTTATTTTCAGTTTTAACAACCCATTTGCTGTTAATAATAGCCTAGTACTGGTGTTATTTATTGCTTTTAATTAAAGAAATTATTCAGCATTTTTTTTATATATTATTTCTGAGTATATAGGATATGTTTAAGATAAGTTTGTACAATATATACCTTCATATTTCCTGCATATTTTCTGGAACTAACAAGTCATTTGTTTTACATTTTCACCATGTTGATCAGTTTAGTTGTGTGCACTTGGAATAGAACTTTTTTTTAACCAGATTGTTAATAAAGAGAATGCTATTTGAATCAAATTGTAGTTACGTTTTTAAGTTGACTAGTTAAACATTAAAATAATAATATTAATAATAAAAATAAAAAAATTAAATTAAATAAAAATAAATAAATAAATTGAGAATAGGTCAATTGTTCTGAGAAGAAAAAAAAAAACAGCAAGATTTTATTTTTTGGCCATATTGCCCAGCCCTACGCAACATATTACGTGATCATGTTGGAAAAGTCACGCGTAGAGCTAGTGCAAGACAAGCATTTGTGGTTAAAAAGCATATAATTTTATAAAAAAGTATATATATATTTTTTTTTAGAAAATGACAGATCGTTTCACTAGATAAGACTCTTATTCCTCGTCTGGGATCGTGTAGAGCTCTTTGAAGCTGCTCTGAAACTGATATTTGGACCTTCAACCCGTTGAACCCCACTGAAGTCCACTATATGAAGAAAAATCCTGGAATTTTTTCACCCTAAAACCATAATATCTTTTCGACTTAAGAAAGAGACATGAACATCTTGGATGACATGGGGGCGATTAAATTATCAGGAATTTTTAATTCTGAAGTGAACTAATCATTTAAGCCCAAAATATGCTTTGGCCATCCACATTCTGTGACAGTCCATGCACTGTCGACATGACGTTATTTTCTTCATTGGGAAGGTCCACGGACATCCACGCACAACGTGAATGTTGAGGCAGAAGAGTCCATAAGGTAGCAATATACACAGTTGTGACGTACTGTACAGTGGTCCAATAAGAGTGCGTAAAGAGAGATAGAAAACAGTAAACAAAGCAGCATATTCTTCTCCATCGTTTCTTTTGGTTCTTGTTCTAAACTTTGCATGCAATGGCAGATCCACTACTCTTCTTCATCTATCCTTCCGAGTGAATGTGCTGTAAATGACAACTCAGTGCTGCCCTCTGACATCTGATAGAGTATAAAAAAGCAATTGTACTGCGCATGTGTCGAACGCGTCCATCCGCTGCTGAGTACACTTTGAAAGCTGTGTGAACATGACCGTGCATAATACAGAGCAGAACGTTGAAAATGAAGTATACCAAGGCCTTTAGATAGGCAGAGACAGAGCAGGCATGCAGGTGTGTTGTTTATGTACTAGGAAAATGTAAGCAGAAACTTACATGTGCTCCGCGGAGACCTGGCTAAGGCCGCTGGCGAGCTGAGAGACCAGAGTTTCATCCCTGCAGCCCATCAGACGCCCCACTTCCTCAGCTACACGCCCGCTGTACAGCAGGCTCTTAGTGGTGGTGCCCGGTAAAGGGGAGGGCAGGGGCAGCTGGTTCAACACTGTACACAAAAACAGAGTGTAATAAGACCATGTTTTCCTTATTACAAGATCTCCCAGGGCAGAAATCTAACAGGCACCTAAAGTGCAGGCAGAGATGTTCTGAAGCACCCAAAGTAAAACACCCCTTTTATAGCGTACATGAATCAGAGTCCAAGAAAGCAAGTTATCAGCAAAATTCGAGGAAAAAAAAAAAAAAAAAAACTCAAACCAGAAGAAATAAATTACTCTATATTAAACAGGACCAAAGTAACATTTATAGCATACAAATTTATGGAAAAACAAATATAAGAAACATAAATGAGCTTTTAAGAAGGAGTGGACAGTATGCGCAAAATGTTCTAATATAGTATCAATAATATTAAATAAAAAATAACAATGCAGTTATTTATGCTGGAAATATGCAAACAAAAGGGTTTATATATATTAATTAACCATGTGCAAAACACCTAAAGAATAATTTTATTGTTTATATATCAGGGATTGTCTCTTTATTCTATTGTATTTATCTGTGCTGTCATTTGTAATTTGTTAATTGTTCTCATTTTATTACTGTTTACTTATTTTTGCTTTTTTGGAAATGTAGTTCAATGATTCAAATAAAGCCTCCCTGTACTGTGTAAACCATTACAACAAAATCACCCAAATAATTAAAAATAAATAAATAAATAAATAAAATGAAATATGATAAATTATCTGTATGGCTGTATATATGGCAGTTTTTGGTATCGAATATGAAATTTTTCAAGGTATTGTATCGAAGTTGGAAATTCCAGTATCGTGACAACACTACTCTGACCCACTAAAAATAATTCGTTTTCCAAGCATTTAGTTTTAAATGTGCAAATAGCAGCATAAACAACAGAACACGAGGATTCACAAATCGTCTCATTACGTACCTGCAGCGCTTCTGTGAACGGAGACTGAACCGTGCAACAAATAGTAGCCTATATGCTGAGTTGGTTTATTTTTGTGAAACACTCCACAAACAAAGAAACAGAGGCAGCAGAAAGCACATCCTGTTTGTTTTGTTTATTTTTCAGAAGCGCAATATTTTGTTTTTATTGTGAGTGTACACAAATAAAACTTCAGTTTCTAATGATGTCTTATCCTTATATGTATGATCATAAATTATGAAGTATTTCAAGTTGCTTCAAGTGATCGCGCAGGTGCTTGCAAACTTGAAATAAGAGCCTGTTCATTATAAAAAAATTTTTTTTAAAAAAGTCAAACAAAACATATTGAAAAGTTTGCATGTTTTGATGCCCAGATCAAGATCAAGAAATTACAGTGGCTGTAGGATCTCTATTGTAGAGAAGTGGCTAAATATTAAAGATAAATGGACATTTTAATTAAATGTTGTTTTGGCAAATATTAAACAAGGATTTGATCATGCTGTAAAGTGTAACAACAACAACAATCACCAGGCCATTGGCACCATCTGCAGGCATTTGATATAATTAGGGCTGTGACGTTGGCAGTTTTTTACAACCGTGGTAGTAATGGACCAACTACCAGTGGTGGTTGGGGGTTTGCGTATAAATGAAATTTTAAAAAAAATAATAATAAAGATGCATCATATACCGCTCTGCGAGATATGGGACACAAGCGGGAAAGAGACCATCTCTCCATACTTCTTGTAAAAGGTCTTAGAAGTGAATTTTATCTTCCGCAGGGGCAAGACATTTAGGCTATGTTTGATTTTGCACTGTCAGAGAAAGCAAAAACTAAAATCACCGGCGTGTGTGAAATGCGCAATACAAATAAACTTGATGCACCTTACGAAGTCTAATAATAAGCACAAACTATGTTAAATAGAATTTGATGTGCAAGCACCGTACTTTATCACCGTAAAGAATGCAAATATAAAAGGCCTAATTAAAAGCGAACCAAAGGAAGAAACATTTATAATCCCCTACGAAAATGGGTGAAGATTTGGGAAAAGAAACAAGAGATTCCATGTCCAGTGGAATAACTAATGGAATATTGTTAAATTAGCTGATAATTGGGTGACCAGATCGCAAAACAGAAAACAAAGCCGACAAAGCTTAAATTTATGGGCTCACGTACCTTTCATTCGCCATGAATTAAAATGTTGCCATGGCTGTGATGTAACACTTAATTGCGAACTTATTATTTCTTTTGTAACCCAAGGTTTGTGCTTCACTCGGGTAACAATTTATGTAAAACATAAAACGCATACAAAAAAAAGAAAAGGAAAAAAAAAGTTGTCAAGTTTAAAGGCACAGCCCTAGATCAAATACATAAGCTGAATCTTATTAGATTATGTATTTTACCAGTGCTGACCAATAAAATCACATGATTACTTGCTTTTGATTCTTTATTTTAACCAATTATTATTGCCTCATTTTTATTATTATACGCATTTTAAATCATTTTAAAAGGCTATTGTTCAGATAGGTCAAGTTTTATTACCACAAAAAATATCAGATTATTCGATTAATCGTCAAAATAATCAACTGATTACTCGATTACCAAAATAATCTTTAATGACAGCCCTAAATTAGTTAAAACATTTCAAAATGCACCTGCATCGTTTTGACTTGGTCAAATAAAAGACTATTTTTCCAGTCGTATGTGTCATCAATGAAGATTTCTTATAAAGTGGCTAACGGTATGGGCGTGCAAAATGGTTTCTCATTGGTGAAAGGACTATTGGTGTTGGCCAATTAGAGGTAACCATATATTTACGTAAATTTCTGGCGGCTGTAAGATGTGGCGTGTGATTGGTCATAGATAGTTATATGTTTATCTATGTGATTAATGCTTTACTTATCATAGATATGTATATTATGATAGCTAAAATACGATGAATTTTGTGTGTGTGTGGGTCGGTGGATGTGTGCGCGCGCGTTTTTGTGATTTATGAGGAAACAATGTTTTATTAAAAATGTAAAAATGCAGAATGTTTTGTGTGGGGTAGGTTCAGGAGTAGGGGTTGTGTAAGGGGAGAGAATGTACAGTTTGTACAGTATAAAAACCATTACGCCTATGGAATGTCCTCACTTTGATAGCAAAACAAACCTGTGTGTGTATAAGACCTAAACTCGTGGTGATGACGTCAGTCATCCGCGCCACGCATAAGTTCTGAAGGCACTTTAGAAAGTAATTTTTAAAAACTTGAATGTAATCATTCTTAAGATCATTTACGCTGTTTTTACATTAAAAGAAAGGAATTTGGTTGTATAGTATTATGTTGGGTTTATTGCTTTCTGTAGGCCAATAGCGATTGAAGAGTATGGCTCGCCTTTATGCGGAACAGGCAGCTTTCGTGACCAATGAGAAACCGTTCGGCACGCCCATTACTCCAAGCTACAGTTACCCGTCTCAATTATCGTGTATGGTCACACCCCTAGTAGTCACTGACAAGTTTAAAAAAAAAACAAACAAACATAAAAAACAACAGTTTTATATTTAACTGCCATTTTTATTTCCCAATTGCCTCATTTGCAATACCTCATGGGATGAATTGTTCACTAACACCTAAAAGAATTTAAGTACACAGATTGTGTTTTAAAGCATGTTGTGGTTCATGGTTTATAACTCAGGAAAATGAATGGGAAAAATAATTCTAGAACCAAATCCACCCAAAATGTGAGCAGTTACTATTGCGCTCCACTGGCCAGTGAAGTACGAGTAGTGTGATGCGTGTACTTACAGTCAGTGAGACCAGCAATCCCAGCAAGGGTTGTGATGGGCACATGTGGCATGTCCCCATTCATACTGACGGCTGGGCACAGAAGTCTTATGCACAGAGAGTTCCACAGAGATATTTATACGCTGACCATCCCTCACATCTCACTCAATCCTAAAAAAAGAAAGCGGGTTTGCATGAGGTTGTGAATTGGGATGTTGAATGAGCTTCATTTGCTTCTTTTTTTTTTTTACCGATTCTGTGCATTGACTTGAAAAGAGCAACAAAAATTATACACTCGTTTCTAAATACAGACACTACGCTTCCAGGAAGAATCGGTCCACTCAGACTTACTGTCCGAGACAGGTGTATTGATTTCTATGTACACTAACTACCATGTAGAGGAGCATTATGTGAGACAGATAACATCTACAAACAGTACAGACAGTCTGACGGACACACCCACTCTGGATTGACAGATGATGAACCGTGGACACACCCCTCTATTAGATATGCAAGCCCACCCCGGTCTCCCAAAGGGACCAATGACAGCTGGGAGATTGACAGCACATAGTAAGCACAAAAGAGGAGATGCTGTCCTCACATAATTTAACAACACATTTTACACATTTACACTGCATCACTGCTCAGACGACAAGATGTGTGTATTTGTTTAAATGCATTTCAAATGAAACAATCGTAAAAACCTCCAAAAAGGAGTTGCTACAATATCCCAAGAATGCATTTCCGCATCCGGGCTACTTGGAACACATTAATATTCATGAATCATTTACATGTGAAACTGTATTCGGAAGGTAAACAGTCCAGAGATGATCTCCGAGAGGCAGATTACAAATGCAAACGGGCTTTTCAGTCGCACTGTCCCTTTAAATGCCAATACTTCACTTATTTATATTCATGAATCCAATCCGATCGCTTGCATGCAGGTTTCATGACAACAACTCGGCAGCGATATGCACATAATGCATAATTTCATAAACAAACCTGTTGTCGCTAGAAAATAAAACTGCACAATCCTAAACGATTTCAACGTGTAAAGCGATCACATTTTTATATAATGACGGTGAAAACGAATTTCAGTTCGCTTCTGAATGCAATTTATATTATTAATATCTAAATCGTTGATGCAAGATGCTATTAAAGGACGTGGCAGGTCATTCAGTGCAATGAGGCATCGCATCTGTACAAACAGGGTGACACAAAATGACCAAAACACAGTGTTGACAAGTCGATCGCTGGAGAGAGGAACCATTCATCCTCAAAGCGTTTCACTGACGTTTATTCAGCCGTAATGACTCAAAACATGACGAACATAGAGAAGTTATGAACACCAGAGATTGTAAATATTTACCATAACAAGCATTCAAGCCGTTTGTGGATAAACGAAAGATGATTAGAGATGATTTTGACTAATAGCAAAAGCGTTAGCTCGGGACTTAATAGATTCCTTGCAGATGCTCGCTAGTTAGCATTGCTCTGATCTGAAAGGTGATTTTTTTATATAGAAACCCGAGCCGCTTGTGTTCTTACTTGCTCAAATAACAAATTCAACTATTTTATGTACAATTTTCTGTCAAAAGTTTAGTCATTTAGTCTTAACAAACGATAGCCTCCGCTAAGCTAAACATTCGCGAAAGCTAGTTCGGCTACGCACATCTTTCTGTCTCCCTTCGCGAACAATAAAAAACACTTTTTGCTTTCCTCCATTCCTCCCTCGCGCTGTACGTCGCGCGACGAAACGTTTTTGGTCATCACAGTGCGCGTGGGATATTTGTATATAATCCGTTTGAGTTTCCACATAAAAACACTCGCCCGTGTTTGTGTCGCGAGGCCTCCGCGAGCTCCCCAGAAGCCTCGGACTCTACGCACGAGCGCGACGCCGGGTCACGCGCTTCCCGCCACGGGGGCGCGCCGGAGGAGAACGACTAGCCGAGCCGTTGCGACGTTCGTCGCCTCAGAGCCGTTCCGTCGAGAAAAACAAAATGGAAATGTGTCGAAATGTGGTAAGGGAACGCGAAGACGGACTTAGCAGGAATTGTGAGAGGGTTTCATATTTACCTTAGCTTGGGGTAACTTCAAAGAAGAAAAAAATAAGGGGACTGTTGTTGGGATGAGAGCTTGGTTGTCGGTCTGCTGTAAGTCTCTGGCTCCCCCTCTCTGCTATAAAAAGATCAGCGCGGGCTAGCGGGGTTTGTTTAGCCGAGCCAGCTAACAACAAGCCAACTCTATCTTTATCTGGGGTGGGGGAGGTCAGGTTGTCTCTGATCACACTTTAAAAACATTTCATCGTGAAGCAGAGTTTAATTCAGCTCCTTATTAACTAATCGCGTAAGTGTTCGTAAAACACATTTTCTTACGCCTTTGTTTGACAACAAAAAGCCCCACAACTGATGCTTTGTCGCTAGTCAGAGGGAATTGTAGGTTGACCGGAAATACAAATACTAATAACGTGATTATTTTTTCCCGCACAGACTTGCTGCTCACAAATTCAATCAGGTGCGATGAACACATACAACTCGGACCCCAAATGATTCAAGATATTTTTTATTCTGGATTTTTTTATTATTATTTTACATCCACATCAGGGCATATTAAAAGTGTTATTTCTACATACTTTATGTACAATACACATACTATTTTTATATACATATACTTACATGTGTATATTTTATATATATATATATATATATATATGTATATATATAAAATATACATATATATATATATAAAATATACACATGTAAGTATATTTATATACACATATATATAAATATATACACACACACACACACACACATATACACTTCTGGATGGATCGCCACACACACCCACACACAAATACTTGTATGAAAAAAAGAGTATTTTATTTTTGGTTTACATCCACATCAGTACACATCATGTAATAAGTGTTTTTTAATACTCATCACACACAAATATATATTATATTATAACATATTATTAACAGTATTATTGTGAAATATTACAATTTAAAATAACTTTTCTATTTAAATGCATGTAATTGTAATTTATTCTTGTTTTCAAATTCTTGCTGAATTTGTGTCACATGATCCTTCAGAAATTAGTCTAATATGATGATTTGCTGCTCAAGAAACATTTATTATTTATCAGAAATAGTAACATTATACGCTACAGTTCAAAAGTTTAGTTTCAATAAGAATTATGTTGAAAGAAAATTAATCATTTTTTTATCAAGCAAAGATGCATTAAATTGATTAAAAGTGACAGCAAAGACATTTATAATGTTGTCAGATCATCATATCAGAATGATTTCTGAAGGATCATGTGACACTGAAGACTGGAGTAATGATGCTGAAAATTCAGCTTCACATGAATAAATTCCATTTTAAAATATATTAAAATAGAAAAGTTATTTTAAATTGTAATATCTCACAATATTAGTTTACTGTATTTTTAGATCAAATAAATGCAGAAAAAACTTCATTCAAAAATCTAACTGATCCCAAACTTTTGAATGGTAGTGTGTATATACACATGAAGTATGATTCATATAAAAAAAAAAAATGGGATTCCTTAGCAAAATTTATAATTTAAATGACCCTCCAAATAAAATATTAGAGCAGAATATAATTGAATAGAATATTGGAACACCTCAAACATCCTATTGCATAATCAAGAAACTACTACCTTTCCTTTTTTTCTTTCTTTGGGAGCTGCTGTGCAGCCAAAATTATTTGCCAATTATTACTGTAAAGCTGCTTTGCCACAATTTGCATTGTAAAAAGCGCTATATAAGTAAAGGTGACTTGACTTGGCTACTATAGATTAACTATATATTATCTTCTGATGGATTTACAGGGGTAACCTACAGTAGTCTTCAGTGGTTGTTTTATTTATTTATTTAATAGTCTTCAGTGTTGTAGGAACCTATAGGCTATATAGAGCCCCTGTCCTTTGAGCTTTTCTGTAGCTTCACTTCTCACCACTGGATGGCGACTTAGTATAACGATTAAATCTAGCTGGCACAGCTGCAGTTTATTAACTACTTTCTTTGAATTTATGTGTCTTTTGAAGTGAAATAATTCTGTGTAGCTATGTGAAATATGTTTATAATATAATGACTTCCATTAACCATTAAATGTCACATTTATCCCAATGGTATTCAAGTCCAGAATGATAACGCCTGTGCATTTTCTCAAGAAAGCGCTGTTCTTCTGATTGCATTAATTTATTTCAGTTTATATTCTCTTATGATTATTTTTTTTACTTTCCTGAAATTTGGAATTTTTGTTTAATTTATTTTTGTGTCTTTTTCTTTTTAGGTATTCCTGCAGCTTAAACAATGGAGCATGCGATGCCAATGTCATGGGTTCGATTCCCAGGTAAGGTATGAACTGTGAAATGCATACATAGTTTTATTTTATAATGAACAATTTATTTTTTCCTCTTTCCTTACTACATATGTGAATAAACTTGCTTCGTCTTGGTATTTTGTTGATTGCAATGACATTCATTGTGAGGTATACGTGTCCAATTTCATTTTTGGGTCCCATAAAAGAGATTTTATGTTGCTAGACTCGTTTTTTTCTACTACTTTTGGTTCCCCAAAGAAGGTTTCTGTGAACAGTTCTTAAAAGAATGTTTTTTTTTTCTTAGTGTGAAGAACATTAATAATATAAAGAACCTTGATGGATGTTAAAGGTTCTTCATGGAACCATCAATGCCAATAAAGAACCTTTTTATTTTTAATTGTGTTCTCAGTTAAACTTGTGAAATTATACTTACCTGGGACAGGTCAAGAAGGAGATGATAAAATTATGTCAACAAGGCCTCGATACACAGAGCTCATATCACATGATCTTTCTACGACGGTAACACCGTGTACTTGATGATATAATAGAATAGTGAGTGATTGAGAGATGTCAAGGATGAGCCATTGTCAGCTGATAATACATGTATTACTGCAGACCTGGGTGGTGTAACATTTGTACACTGTGTGAAAAACAAAAAAAACGCCCTGAGAAGAACACAGGCAATGGGAGCAGTCTTAGCCAAAATGCTCTCTTTTTATTTATAGATTTCTTTATTTTGTACAGACTGACAGTCATCTATAAAAGCCTTGAAATAAGATGATTACATCAGCTGAATTTACAGTTTTTCCAAAAACAATTCATGCACTGTCAGGGTGACTTCACAGATAAAGACTGCTGAAATCGTGTAGCATGAAAACATTGTACCATAATGTTGTTCCTGGACTCACTGCTTCACTTTCCAGCTTAAGCTGCCAAAACATCCCGTGTGTTTCATATCAACCAGTTTAAAAATGCCTCACTTATTTCTTTTTTAGCATTACTCACAGTTTAACTGAATGGATGTAATTCATTGCTTATTCAAATTCAGTTTTTTCCAGCCGAAGTAGAAGCAACAAACGACTTCCATAATGACATTCTGTTTCTCTCGAATGAAGAAAACCAAACCTGCATCTAGAAAATTATTAAAAATGTCTAATGAAATCAGATTTTTACCAATCTAATCCCTTTATTCTACGATAGAACAGGTCAAAGAGGACCGTTGTGGACCACACATGTCCATCTCTACTTGTGCAATGGACTTTAACACACTTGGATGTCTTTGACAAGCATATAAAAAGACTTGAGATGAATATCAGACCAGTGTCTGACTAAGTCACTAGTGTTTGTACAAAAGAATCCAGTTTTTTGCTTAGGAAACAAGCGGTTACATTTTGGTCTCGCTGTCAGGGATCTTGGCATTCTCAGACTCGTTCTCCTGAGAGATGAGCTGATATGATTTCTTGGTCTCGTTCTCCTCCACCACGGAGTTTCCGATCTCTGCATCTATAGAGCGCAGCTCGTGACGGGACAGGTGCTCCACTATGCCAGCGCCAATAGAGTCGCCCAAAACATTAGTGGTGGTGCGCAGCCGATCTCTGAAATGGCCGATGAAAACAAACAGATTCATTTTCATGCTAGAATCATGCTGTGCTTGACCCAAATGCTCCAGAACATCTTATCTAAGTCAATGGTGATTCAATCTTTGGTTTACTCATCTGGATCTCTTAATGTCACTTGAGCCTTTGTTGTGTTCTGAGGGTCTCATGTCGCCTCCGCTTAAGAAAAACAGTTCCTCCATCTTGTGTGGTGTTTTTCCTGACCCATCTTTCCTAGCATGAACGTTCCTCACAATGCCTCTTCTGTTCTGTGCGCTGCTTTAACCGGCACATAATCTGAAAACAAGGTCCCTGACTGAACTTGAATTCGGTGACTGCTGTGAAAGTGTGTGGGAATAAAGGTCTCAAGAATATGCTATCGGATACGGGTGTATTGTTCAGTGGGTCCTAAAACTCATTGGAAGCAGATGTTGCATGGATGTGTACAATTTGATTATGGGTTATGGAATGTGAAACATGGAATATCTTGCTTCCTGCTCAGCCCTGAAGTTCTGCCCTGGTCTGTGTGTAGGAATATTGCATCAAAGCGCCTTCAGATGCCAAGTGAATTTGTACAGCGCGTGTCAATACACATTGTTTCAAAGCAGCTTTACAGAAAATCTTAACGTCACATCTTAATATCTTCATGCCTTAGTCGCATTTAGCAGTTTTGAACTGGGTGATGTAGTTTACAGATGTCTTCAGAACATCACAAGTTGAAATTCTCCTGTTCAGGGTTCCCACAGCTTTTAAGGAGTGAATGTCCATGACTTTAACAGTCATGAATGCTGACATTATAAAAAAAAGTTACTTAAAGACCCAAAAATAAAAATTCTGTAATTACTCGCTCTCATGTTGTTCCACAACCGTAAGACCTTTGTTCATCTTTGGAACACAAATTAGGATATTTTGATGAAATCTGCAAGGTTTTTTTTATCCTCCATTTAAAGTGACAAAATTACCGTCATTAAAGGTTCAGAAAAATAGTAAAAACATTGTTGAAAAACATGACTAGAGTGGTTCAAACTTAATGTTATGAAGCATCGAGTACACTTCAGTGCTTCCCACAGGTTTGCGGTGGAAGCCAGGTGGAAAAAAAAACCTATTACCAAATAATGTGTGATTTTTATTTATTGAAATTCATTTTAATTACATAGGCTACTATTAAATTTAATTGCGTACTTATATTATGCATTATAAATTATGCAAAATTACAGCATTTAAATGGTAGAGTTCTCCTTGCTTTGTCATGTAGCGTCTCTCTCAGTGAACTAACTAAAATAACAATAATGCCCAGAAGAAAACTTAGCGTGTGACTTAATTATGAACATGCACTGGGACTCTTGTTTTGAAATGTCTATACTATTGCGGGCTGATTCATCAGATGAGAGAGATAAAATAGGGTTGTAGTCGTTGATAAACAATCTGATAAGTAGCAAATTAGTTTACTGTTATTTTATTTTGAAATTTTGCCTCACGTCCGGCCGTTGCTGTATCCCTTCTAGACACAACCCCTGTAGAACGCACAACAGCTGTGTGACATATCCACCACGTCTCTGTAGCTCATGGGAATGTCAGCGGGAGGAAACTGTTCTCGAGCACACAGAATGAGCAGGTACGAAACATGTAGGGCGAGGGGAGGTTTACTAGTTATTCTATTGCAGATGGTTTCATTATCTCGAGTGGATTGAAAAAAAGTATTCGAGGATAAAAAATAATAAAAGCAAAAATTTGTTTCCAAATATACTTGGATGGCTGTTAATATACCACCAAAGTAAAGTCTAAGTGTGGGATGCACTGTACTTTTTGTGCGCAAAAAACAAATAAAAAATTACTTTATTCAACAAATTCGTCTCCCCCCGTCATTCTGCTACGTTATTTACGTTGCAGAGCTTCCATGTTTATATCCGAACGCAGGCTCAGTATTGGCTGGCTCTGGTCACGTGAGCAGCGCGACACATGCGGCCAATACTGAGCCCATATTTGGACGTAGAACCAGGAAGCAGTGCAATGTTAATAGCTTATGAGAATGACAGTGGAGAGACTAATTTGTAGAATTAAGTTCTTTTTGTTTTGTTTTTATTGTTGGTATTTTTGTTTGCTTCATAACATTAAGGTTGAACCACTGTAGTCATGTCGACTATTTTAACTACTTTTCTGGACCTTAAATGTAGTAATTTCTGTTTTCAGTGGAGGATAAAAAACCTCCCGGATTTCATCAAACATATCTTAATTTGTGTTCTGAAGATGAACGAAGGTCTTACGAGTGTAGCAACATGAGGGTGAGGAATTAATGACAGGATTTTCAAACTAACCCTTTAATACAAAAGTAAAAATGTAACTCAATATATACTATACAGCATATTACAGCTGTGTGGCTGTTTACATCATTGCAAAATATTATTGCACAACTCTATACATTAAGTTGGGTATCCAACTTTACCTTCATACATACATCACACTCACATAAAGTCATATATACACTATATACTGTAGCAATTTCTTTTAATTATATTCTCGTCAAGCTCTTTATGCAAAGTTATATGTATATATATATATATATATATATATAATGTTGAAATTTATCTGCATACATACAGTAAATCATTACTCACGTAGGGTGATATATATACTATAGCAAATCTCAACTGCTTGATTGTATCATTATAAAATGCAAATTATATTATCGCCCAGTTCTAATCTGCTAAATGCAACTATAAGGCATTAAGATATAATAAAAATTAACATCATGATTTTCTGTGTATTGTGAAAAGCGCTATGCAAATGAATAAGGATCTGAAAATTGTTCAAATACCTCCTCCTATCCCAATTCAATGTGAAAACTTGAAGTAAGCCATGCATATACTGTCTCATGAGGGATGATCTCACTCACAAAATTACTTTAAACATTTGTCATAACACACAAAATGTAGTACTCACAGGAACCAGTCAACAGCAATAATTAGAGTGATGTCATCAGTGGGCAGTCCCACGGAAGTCAACACTATCACCATGGTAACCAGGCCAGCCTGAGGGATTCCAGCTGCACCAATACTGGCTGCTGTTGCTGTGATGCTTTAAAAATGACACAAAGCATGCATTCTAAAATCATTTTGGGTTTCACTAAAATACTGAATGGTGTGAGAAATGAACGTTTAAGGCAAGATATTACAGGAGAAAAAATTACATGCACTGGTCATTTTTGAGATTATGGGGGGGGCATCCAAAATGCACATTTAAGTGCTTTTATTATCATTATTATTGTCATTACACTTCATCTATTTACATTTGTAGATTTGAATTACAATAAATATCTTTAAAGGCAGTTCTCAATGATTTATGTCTCCGCTTCAGTAGCACTTACATTCACCAAACTCCAGTTTGATCTGTTCTGAAAGTTTTTTTTGTTTGTTTGTTTTTGTTTTGTTTACAGAGGGGATCTTTTAACTTTTTATTTATTACAAAGTGATTTTTTGCTGACAGTATTTCTGTTGTATGGACTGATGAAATGAGATACCCAAAATCTTATGTAAAAACCTTTAATGTCAACATAATAATTTTGAACCTGCATCCAATTCCAATGTTCATATTTCTGTTCTGGAAAATATGCAAATTAGAGTTTTTTTTAAATTGGATATTAAAAATAGCATATTTAAACAACATTTCAAACGTGTATTACACAATTTAATGTGTTGATGTACTGGGGAAGTGTGATAATTACAAATTTATTTACTTTAGTCACCTGTGGTGTCTTGCCTTAACTGAATAAGTGTTTACACTGTCGAAAAAGACGTTTTCCTATCTGTACCTGATGGTTAGGATCTCTCCAAAGTTCAGCTCCATGTTATTGACCTGTGCGATGAAGATGGCAGCCAGAGCCTCGTACAGAGCTGTGCCGTCCATGTTTATGGTGGCTCCCACGGGCAGCACAAAACGGGTTATACGTTTATCCACATGGTTATTTTCCTCTAGACACTTAAAGGTGATGGGAAGAGTGGCAGAGCTACAGAGAGACATGGCAGATTTGAAATTCTGTCATTTACTTATCTTCCAAACCCATAATAACACTATTCCATCAAACACGGAAGAAAAATGTTGTGCAATTTCGATGCAAGTTGAAGTGCCAAGGCAAAACAAATCATATTTTACTTAGTATGAATGCGAGTTTGCGGTCAGTATTGAATGTGATGCAAAAAAAACACAGTGTACAGGTGTGACAAGCTCTCATGGACTGCACACCAAAACAACATAAACATCCGATTCACGAACAAATAAAAAAAAAATTATAAATTTTTAGTGAATCTCAAACATACAGTTACAACAAAAATTCCAAATGCATCTGGTTTTATGAGCACCAGTTCAAGTTAATGAGTAGCTGCTCAAAATAAAAAAATAAAAATTCACATTCTTCTGACTGAACTATATATATATATATATATATATATATATATATATATTTCTAATTAACAAAGCTGAAGTAGTGTAAAAGCTCACCTGGAAGAGGTGCCAAGAGCGGTGACAAGGGCCTGCAGCAGTCCAGCAATGAACACAAATGGATTTTTACGCGTCACAAGGAAGTAGAGCAAGGGCAGTACGATGACTGCATGTATCAGTAGGCCAATGATGACTGTGATGGTGTACATTCCCAACTGGCCTCCCATTTCTGATATATCATCCATCTCAACTATCTTTCCAGCAATCAGGAACAATATACCCAGGGGAGCGTACCTGAGGTGTGAAAACAGTCAGTGAATCATTCAGATTATTGAGTTCCCTCCTGACTTCATAACTGAATTATGTGTAATTGAATCAACCGCAATGTTGATTCGAAAAGAGCCAGAAACCGTGCTTAGGTTCGTAAGACTACTTAAACAGGCAGAAATATTCTGACAAAACGTGATATATATGAGGCACAATACAATTAGGATCGTCAGAGTTACATCAACAAATTAAAACAAATTCATAATAAAATTAACTGCAAAATCACTGGTTAATATAACTTTAGTCTACGCTAAATTAAAATGTTGGCTATATATATATATATATATTCATTCATTCATTCATCATTTAGCAGACGGTTTTATCCAAAGCGACTTACAAGTGAGGCAATTAGGGGTTAGGTGCTGTTCATTCACAATCCCCACTTTCAATTCAATTCAATTCAGTTCCTGCCGGCGTGGGAATCGAACCGGCAACCTTCAGGTTACAAGCCCGACTCCCTCACCACTAGGCCATGACTACCAACCTATATATATATTTAATAGCCAACATTACTGAAGTTTAGTAACTTAATCTAAATACTTTAGAATACTTTGGAATACTAATAAGTGTGGAACAAACACAAAAAAGGTCATTGCAAGTTTTTATCTCACAATTCTGACTTTTTCACTCAGAATTGTGTGATATAAAGTTGCAATTGTGAGTTATAAAGTCAGAATTATGAGAAATAATTCTGACTTCTCAATATTGCAAGTTTAAATCTCATATTTTTCACTTCTCAATATTGCGAGTTCATATCTTATAATTCTGACTTTTCTCAATATTGTGAGTTTATATCTCATAATTCTGACTTTTCTCAGTATTGTGAGTCTATCTCATATTTTTGACTTTTCTAAATATTGTGAGTTAATATATCATAATTCTGACTTTTCTAAATATTTTCAGTTTATGAGATATAAACTCCCATACTAAATTCACAATTAGTGAATTAGTAGACAAATAGTCAGTTTTGCAAGTTTATATCTCCCAATTGCAAATGTAAACTCACAATTGTGAGGGAAAAAAAAAAAATGTGAGAAAGTTGCAGTGACCTTTTATAAAATGACTCACAAACAACTATCATAAAACATGAAAACAGTCGTGGATCATCAGGTCATGACAGGACAGTTAAGTTGACAGTTGGGCAATTTTTTTTATAAATTCAGTCATTTGTCTTGTTCAGGACAGAACTAAATAAAAATAACAACATTTTTATGATCCCTCTTAAAAGTATTAAAATGTTGGTGAAACTTAACTCTGCTTTTTCAGACTTTCAGGGTCAGAGAATCACCAATTGCTGTTTAAATGACATTAAAATTCAAAGTAATCACTTTGGTAATCTAAAATAGTTTTCAGATGTAACTGTAATCTGATTACCACCCATTTAAAATGAAACTGTAATGAAATACAGTCACTCAAATTTTGTATTTTAAATACGGAACTAAGTTACTTGTATTTCGTTACTCCCCAACCCTGTATGTATATATATATATATATATATATACATATATATATATAATATTAGATTTTAAACACTTTACAGCTGATAAATGAATGAAAAGATGGGCTTCTGTTGATGTCTTAGCAAAGCAGGTCTTTATTATTATTATCATTTATTATATTAGTGTCAATTTTGAACTCTTTCCAAAAAATTTTGTTTCATTCAAGTCTGTTTGAAGTTAAAATCACACACAAAAAACTGGCAGGACATGGTTTCATTAATTATACAAACCACAGTTTATAAATATTAACAATAATAATCATGTTTATTCATTTCTTCAAAGCCGAGAACTTTCCCACTCTAAAGTCACTCACCACATGATAATTGCAACCAGCCTCATGATGGCCTCATTCAGACAGTCAAAGAAATCCCGCAGCGGTTGACCCTGCTCCTTCATGTTCCCAATGATGAGGCCAAAGCACATGGAGAAGACCACGAGTCCGAGCGCGTTGACTCCATTAACTGTTCCCAGCACTGGTATCATCTCTTCACGTTTGAGTTCCTGCGACCCGTTATTCAAACTGAACAACGTGTCGTTCACCATAATTTTAACTGTGACCACTCGCTTGGCATATTGTGTTTTAAACTGTGGAAATTAGAGAGAATAGAAACGGTTACTTGACTTTATTTACCTTCTTATGGGGAACTAGATTTTTAGTGTTTTCTGTGCATTAAAAACGTACCTGTTGTGTACAAGCTTGCACTAAATTAGGAGGAAACATGTTTCTGTTAAAAAAAGAATAAAGTTTAAAAGAAAATAAAAACAGACAATAAAATGTAATTAAAAACGTACTTCGTTATACCTGATGAGATCAAGGAAGGCATCTGCTGGACTGACTTGTTCTATTTTCTCCTGTTTTTTGAATTCGTCTCTAGAGCCTTTTCCTGGGTGGATGATTTGCACCATGATGATCCCAATGAATACAGCGATGATAGTGGTGGTGGTGTAGTAAACTACAGCTCTCATACCCATCTTCCCTGATGCTCGGCTGTCCAGAGCGGCCATACCTGCACACAGGTGATGTTAGACTGCAATATGAGTTAGTTTCACATGATCGCATGTGCCAATATTATTGCAAGCAACAGCATGGACTAGACATACAGTGGCAGTCAAATGTTTTCACACACCTGCTCATTCTACACTAGCTTTCAAAAGTTTAGCATCAGTAAAGTCTCTTATGTCCACCAAAGCTGCATTTACTAGATGAAAAATATAGTAAAACTGTAAGATTGTGAAATATTATTACAATTTTTAAAAGTTTTCTATTTTAATATATTTTAAAATGTAATTTATTCCTCTACTCCAGTCTTCAGTCTCACATGATCCTTCAGAAATCATTCTAATTTGCAGATGCAGAAACATTTCTTATTATTATCAATGTTGAAAACTGTTGTGTTGCTGCAAATATTTGCTGCATAAACTGATGCCTTTTTTTCAGGATTCTTTGATGAATAGAAAGTTCAAAAGAACAGCATTTATTTGTAATAGAAATCTTTTCTAACAGTATGTTTATTGTCACTTCTGATAATTTAATGGATCCTTGCTGAATAAAAGTGTTGTCACATTTTAAGTCCTATGATGATGATGAAGATAGGCGAAGTAGTTCAAATTAGCAGCTTTGTTTATTAAAAAAAAGCATAACAGATCTCCAAACGAAACAGCGTGCATGGCACAAACAACAGACAATGAACTGATGGACTTAAATACACGAAAGAACAAAAGAACAAACAAAAGAAAAGAAACTGAGATAAAAGAACAAAAGTAAGAACAAAAGAGTGATTTGAACAAACAAACGAACGAAAGAAAAAGAACAAAAGGAAGAACAAAAGAATGAACAAAAGAAATAAAAAGAAAAAAATTGGAAGAATGAAAGAACAAACACAAAGAAAGAAAAAATAAACAAATGAAGAAAGAAGCAAAGAAACAAATAAAAAAAGAACGAAAGAAACTAATTAAATAAAAAGACAGAAAGAACAAACAAATGAAATGAAGAAACAAGAAAGGAAAGAAAGAAAGAACTAAACAACAAACGAAAGAAAAAAAAGAATGAAAGTTGTAACGAAACAACAAATGCAAAAAGAACGAACAAAACAAATGAAAGAAAGAGACATGAAACAAATGAAAAAAGAACGAACAAAACGAAAGAAAGAAAGAGGAAAAGGAATGAAATAAATAAAAAGAACAAATGAATGAAATACAGCAACGAAACAACTGAAAAAGAACAAACAAAAGACAGAAAGAACAAATGAACAAATGAAAGAAACTAAACAAATGCAAAAAGGAATGAAATAAAGAACAAATGAATGAAATACAGCAGCGAAACAACTGAAAAAAGAACAAACTAAAGACAGAAAGAACGAATGAACAAACGAACGGAAATAAAGAAAGAACAAACGAATGAAAGAGAACTAAACAAGAAACGAAAAGAAAAAGAATGAAAGAAGCAACAAAACAAATGCAAAAAGAATGAAAACAAACGAAAGAAAGAAAGAACAAACGAATGAAAGAGAACTAAACAAGAAACGAAAAGAAAAAGAATGAAAGAAGCAACGAAACAAATGCAAAAAGAACAAAAACAAACGAAAGAAAGAAAGAACAAATGAATGAAAGAGAACTAAACAAGAAACGAAAAGAAAAAGAATGAAAGAAGCAACGAAACAAATGCAAAAAGAATGAAAACAAACGAAAGAAAGAAAGAACAAACGAATGAAAGAGAACTAAACAAGAAACGAAAAGAAAAAGAATGAAAGAAGCAACGAAACAAATGCAAAAAGAACAAAAACAAACAAAAGAAAGAAAGAAAAAGAATTAAAGTAATGAAATAACAAAAATGCAAAAAGAACTAACAAAACGAACGAAAGAAAGAAAGTCAGTCTACATTGACGCTCAGCCACAATAGATTCTATAGCAGTAAAACAGTATATTTCCTGAAGGTCAATGACCACAACTGCCCTTCATCATTTCTCTCTATAGGACTGAACAGCCATTGTATTGAACTATGTATGTCTTCCATTATTGTGTGTGCATGTGTGATCCCAAGTAGTGATCTCACTGCCCCCGGGCCCATAAAGCCCCTCAGCTTCCACCCCGGCACCCACAGACACACTGGCCTGGGAACCTTCTGCACAGGTCATGTTCCCTTCCTGCTGCTCTCATTAGTTCTCTTCTCCATGGCAACGACGACTTCCCCTGCAAGAGTCTTATAAAGTCTTACGAAGTCTTATTCTCCTATACCGCAAAGTAATTACCTCACATACACACGCACACACAGTCTTCAAAGACGAATTGTGTGTGACCCTCACAAAGAAATTCTCATCTAATGAGAGCACACTCTTCATGGCCGTCTGCGAACCACCAGATTTTGCTGATAAACTAAATCTGTCTGTTCCGTCAAGAAACTGTTTAATCAAATATTTAAGGCTCTAACACTGAAGCATCCACAGATGAATGATTCCTCACATTTTATGGAAAGGCATGTTACTACTTCATGAGCAACTGGGCTTATGATTTTCACCTGGTGAACAGCAAAAAGGGTGAAAAACTAAATCTGAGCCAGATTAACGCTGCGTTTGCGTCATGTCGTAGTTACTGTAATTTCGAGTGAAGTTCTCTGAGCCGACCTCAGGCTGTGAATTATGGCTAAATGAATTTGCAGTGGTCAGGTGGAACAAGGACGTGAATGCTTTTTACATGTTGAAATCTCATAATTACGGTAATTACGACATAGTGTAAATGCACCTCTAGAGACCATTATCACGGACTTATAAGCAACACCCTAGCAACCACAGAGGATGACACATGAAAATATGTACAGGTCACATTTAACTGCAAAAAGTTAGTTTGCATAAATAGAAATGTGCATTTAGTTTGCATTTCTCATTAGATTTCCTTTACTGTAAAATAAAGTTATTATACTACTAATGCATTATGGTATTTATGATTTACTTATTAGACAAGCGTTGTTTTACTTTACTGAAAACCTAATATATACTTATATTATATGTATATATTATATATAATATATACATACATATATATATATATTATATACAATATATACTATATAGCATAGTAAGTATATACTATATACTTATATTATATATAATATATACATACATATATATTATATACAATATATACTATATACTTATATTATATATAATATATACATATAATATAAGTATATATTAGGGTTTCAGTAAAGTCAAACAACGCTTGTCTAATAAGTAAATATAAATATATATATTTTAAATATATATATATATATATAAATACAATTCACACACACACACATATATGTACAAATATATATATATATTTTAAATATATATATATATAAATACAATTCACACACACACACACACACATATATATATAAATACAATTCACACACACACATATATATATATGCGCACACATTATGTACTTACAAACTTTTATATATTACGATTAATCGATTTGACTTGACTAATACACATATATATATAAGTGATTAATCGTGATATATAAAAGTTTGTATGTATATAATGTGTGCATGTATAATATGTAATATACACACACACAAACCTTTATGTTATTAATCGCAATCAATTTGACATCACTAAAATAATTCTGTTAAACTTCTATCAAACTTTTCTTTTATATGTGATTCATAGCGATTAATTGTTTTGGCAGCACATGCATATATAATTAGATTTTCAACACTGTTCAGATTTTCATCATTAGAGAAACTTTATTTTACAGTATATATAATGAGATTTTCATTACTGTAAAATAAAGAACTTTTTCTAGTTCATTCCCTCAGGCTGTTATACAGCAATTAAAACTCTTTCCCGCTTACTATTAAAGAGTCTGTTTATATGTCAATATACAGCATTTTAAATCACAGTGTATTTACATTCACACATTCTGCTGAGTAAATGTACAGCCGGGCAGCCATCGAACAGTATGTCATTGTTTTTTGGCTTTTACAGATTTGGCTGACCCGACGGCAAGCTGTGATGCTCCACATGGGTGTGTTTATGTGCATGTTTATGTTCTGCGCATTTGATCTGAATAGGCCTCAACCGTGTCATTGATGTTCAGCCTTGTGACTGAGCAAGAGAGAAACAAAGAGGGTACATCTGAAAAGATCTTTAAAGACAGCTGCTATCATTTCTATTGCAGCTGGTCAATATGAAGTCAAAATTTCAGGTTTTTTTGTAGCCTAAATGTCATTTCAAAGAAGTGAACATCAAAATGTATTCATTTGCTCCACCACTTTCCTTTTCAGGTGACATCATGAATATCTTTCATTTTTTAACCATCTGACTCCATTCTGGTATGTAACATCCTCTTTTCTCAATCCAAACAATTTTCGATGGATAAAATCCATCATTTTCCCATTAAATATCATGTTTCACTCTGAGATATGTCCGATTGTGTAAGTGAAATGGCTTTTGAAAGCCGTTTCGTGTAGACTCCATGGCATTAAAGCAGCTATTTAACTTTCAAAGATGAACAAAAACTAAAAGTATTCTATATAAGCTGTGTTAGTTCCATAGTCAATCTATAAAGCTGCACCGCAGCCATCAATCTGTCTAGAAACAGTTTGTGTCTTTATTTAGAAGGCACCAAATGCTATTTGTACAAAGAGAAAGAGTGTGTGAGAGAGAGATGTGACTGAAAGAAGCATTTGTTCGTTTCTCTGTATGGTCACTCTGACCCTTGACCTCTTGTCTGTTTGGAAAAAGACCATCAAAGCTCTGACCTTGCAAACACTCTCACCTGCCCCCCACTTTCCTTAACCGGTCGGACCCCCAGAGAACTTATGATATCCTTCCTTAGGATTCTCCTTTATTTTTAAACAAAACAAATTATTCAGTATTTTGTCTTGTTTTTCAGTCCAAATATCGAACATGAAGTCTTTGTTTCTAAAAAAAAAAAAAAAAAAAAACTTTCCTAATTAAGTGAGTTTATGCTTGAAACAAGACAAAATATCTGCCACTGGGATAAGACAAATAAGCTTAAAGGGTTAGTTCACTCAAAAATGAAAATTCTGTCATTAGTGGCTCACCCTCATATCGTCCCAAACCCGTTAGACCCTCGTTTGTCTTCGCAACACGAATTAAGATATTTTTGATGAAATCTGAACCACACATAGGCAGCAATCACATTGCACCTTCTGAGGTCCAGAAAGGTACTAAATAGATTGATTAAAATGTTCGACTTGACCACAGTGGTTCAGCCTTAATATTATGAAGTGAGGAGAATAAGTTTGTGTGCAAAAACAAAACAAAATAATGACTTTATTCAACAAATTTGTCTGTCCCCTGTCATCATACTGCTACGCTATTTTCATTGCAGAGCTTCAGTGTTAAATAAAGTCGTTATTTTGTTTTTGCGAACAAAAAGTATTCTTGTCGCTTCACAATATTAAGGTTGAACAACTGCAGTCACGTCGACAGTTTTAACAATATCTTTACTACCTTTCTGGACCTCAAAAGGTGCAATGTGGTTGCTGCCTATGTGTGGATCAGAAACCCTCGGATTTCATTAAAAATATCTTAAATTTGTGTTCTGAAGACAAACGAAGGTCTTACGGGTTTGAGACGACATGAGTGTGAGTAATTAATGACAGAAATTTCATTTTTGGGTGAACAAACCCTTTAATTAAAAGGGAAAACGAGATTGTTTCTTACCCCATTGGCAGATATTTCTTCTTGTTTCAAACTATTTTATTTTAGCATTAAACTCACCTAAATTAAGCATAAACTCAGTGAAAACGAGACTTATTATCTTTAAATTAAGTAAATGTATCTTGGTTTAAGAAATGATATATTTGTAATGAACACAAAACTGTGAAATTTGGTTTCCGCCACTGAATAAAAAATAAAAAAAGGTAATTGCGACTTTTTATCTCACTTTTTATCTATAGTTTTTTCTCGCAACCCTTCGCAAAGACCCGCCCCCTTTAGTTACTGTTGCTATGTCCGACAAGCCATGCGCTCTCACGCCACACATCATGTTCTCACGCTGTGAAAAATACATCATGGAGCAAAGAGGACACTGACAACACGTCGACAGACAAGACAGAGCAGGGTACTTTTGATATGAAACAGTTTCACATTTAATATATAGTAATTTTTTTAAAAAGTTTAAACAATAAATAGCATATAGTGTCTCTTTAATGTTTCGTGACAGATCGCTGTAGCTCCTTCAAGCGGCTCGTGAAGCGATCATCTCTTCATACTAGTTCATTTATAGCATCAAATAAACATGAATGAACATCAGAAGGAATGTTGTTTCAAGCGCGGAAAGACGTGAGGACACATAAGTTCAAGTTCATCAACGTTAATCTACTAACTCCCCTGACTGCTTTGCCGGACAAAATGGCGGATTCGGTGTTATGATTGGTCAGATCGCCTGTCAATCAAACTGTTTGCGAAGAGTCAATTGCGAGTTTGCAATACTGACATCTTTCTCAGAATTTATATCTCGCAATTCTGACTTGCGAGTTTACATCGAGATATAAATTTGCAATTCTAAGAAAAAAAAAGTCAGTCTTTTTTTCTTCAGAATTGGACTTTATCATTCACAACTGAGAGTTTTTTGAGGTGAAAAAAAAGTCAGAATTGCGAGATATAAAGCCGCAATTGCGAGAAAAAAAGTCAGAATTGTGAGATATAAAGCCGCAATTATCTTTTATATTTTTTTATTTAAAAAGATAACAAGAAAATAATTTTTAGCAGCGTACAAGTTGGATCAGCCTTGACGATCTCAAAACTAAACTTAATCCTTCTTAAACTATTATTTTCATTTGCATTTACAGTTTATCAAACTATAAAATCAATTTATAAATACATTTACAGCTGCAGAAACAGATTGAATTGCTTCAGCTGTCCCAGTGACATAACAAAGGCTGAGACATAATAAATCAATCTGTCGTCCCCTCTGAGCTTGACCAGATCACATTCGGCCCGTCCCCTTCCATTGCATCATGTGCTCATCTCAGACTCGTGTTGTTCTAGGTTTAGCTGGCAGAATTGCCCATGTCTGGCCAGTGCCTGGTGGCGCCGCTGTGGAACCGTACCTGTAATTAAACTGGACACCAGCAGGGGGAGCACCAGCATCTGCAGCATTCTCATCAGGAGCTCTCCAGGAAAGGAGAAGTACTTCACCTCTCGATATGACATTTTATACGGCCGCACTCCGAATCCCAGAATTGTACCTGTGAGAGAAACACACATGCAGCTTTAATGGGTCTGTAAAAAAAATCTTTTTTTTTTTTCTTTCTTTTTTTTTTTTTTACATTAACATCTAAGCTAGAGTGTTTATGTTGTTATGCAACATGTTTAATGTACTAAAAGAGAAAAAAATAAATGTCATGATTGTGAAATAGAGTCTGTTCCACTGCTGATGTCATGGCACAATACTGCGTTTGTCAAAACAAACGTAAAAGAAAGCTAAAGGAATTTCTGTTCCAATGTGGAACCAATCATAGCAACAAGAATCAGGCTAATATTTTTCATTTACAAAAACAGATTCAGTTTATCCAGTTGGATAATATTGGTTCAAAATTATTATAGAAGTTCCATTTAAATATTTCTCATTGGAATTCTTTAAAGTCACCATGAGATCAAAATTGACCATTCTTATTTTGTATGGAATAGTATCCTTGCATATAATTTTTTGCATAATGCATGTGTCTTTAATCAAAATATCTTCCCCTCCTACTTGCGACATCTCATCTCTTCTCCTCTCTGATGATGTGTTTACTAGTGAAAACCACAACCATCCAACCAAGTCCCGCCCAACATTTTTTCTTGTTTGAGAAGCCATTTCAATCCGATATACATCCACAAAAGGTAAAAGTAGACGATCGCAACTTCCGTGTCATCCCGTCTTTAATAGCATTCTTTTATATTATTATTTCAGTTTCGGTTTCCTGAAATCAAATGTATAAGATGTTGAATATATGATGGAATAACATAATACTTTTGGTAAATATTCCTGTATTACATTAAATATGTTCCCTGAAATATTAATACATGTATGAAATGTAGGCCAATTAATCAACCAATATCAGGCATTTTGAGATGATTAATAGCAGATCCTGATTGACTGAATAACAGTGTAAGTTTCAAAACATTTTCTGTAAAAAAAATAAATAATTATATATATATATATATATATATATATATATACATAATAACGATAATAATAATAAATTATTGATATAATTATTCATTTTCCTTATTTAGTATTTTTTTAATTCATTTATAACTTTATTTTATGCATTTATTAAATTATGTTACCCCACATTATATTAAATAATTTTTATATTGAATTGAATTATTTATTTATTTATTTATTTATTTATTTATGCAGTAATAATATTGTATTTTAAGATCCCTTTCAGAGTAGGAGGCACAAATGATCTCAACATCAAACATCATCTTACCAATGATGACGGCCACGACTGTGAGGATGACGAAAGCATTCCGCATGAAGAAGCCTTTGACGTCATCAGTGGTGATGTTCTGCACGGAGGTGCGGGCCCGCAGCGAGCGCTCGGTGATGCCGTCCCGCAGCTGCTGCACTCTGCTGCGCTGCAGACGCGTCTCCCCGTTACTCTGAGTCATGCCTGGAGGGAGCGCCACACCGGACACACCTGACGCCGCTGAACGTTTGACGGGAAACACTCCGCTGTGGGCAGTAACTGCGGAGAAGGTAACATCATTAATGCAATATCCATTATCATAATAACAACGATAATAGAAGTAACGTGTTTTACGAAGAACACATGAGTGCCGCTTGAGAAAAAAATGCCAGATTGTTGTGAGGGGTTTCAGTTGTGTCAAACAAAATTAAAAGCTTTTTCATCTACCATGTGGAAACCGTAAATCAATCTTCTCAACAGATTTGAGGTATCAATGGTGCAAAACTAGCCAAATTATAATAATTAGGATTAGTGGTTTGTTCAAATCACTGACTTTACATATGAGAAACAAGAATAGTGACGCTTTCCGAAAACTAAAACCCTAAACTTTTGGATTAGATATTTTTTTGGGGGTTTGTTTGCAAGACACACATCCATGGTCCAAAGTTTGGATGCTTTCAACCAATTAATGTGTCTTTGGAATTGTTTGCCTGACTAAAAGTCCCTTTAAATCAGGAATTAAGTTTGTTTAACCATTTGCGTACAGTCAGTCACACTACAGTAATCTCAGTGTAGTCTGTCAGCAAATAACTTCCTTAGAAGTGACTTCAGCACAGGTCTCTGAAACGTAGCCAGATGCGTCTGCACACGGAACGAGCAAGATACCGAGAACTGCAACTATCTTTCCACGTGTGCCAGGAATACAGCCAGACCAAACATTGCTTTCCCCCCCTCCCCTCACACACTTGGACTCACATGGTCTGAGAAAACTCACACCCACATTCAGAAGAATAACAGACCGCGTACTCACATCAAAATAAAGGATTCAGTCCAACCCTTCCCGTGACGAAGATCCTCTACGCTGAGAGACCGGAGAGAAGTGTGTACTTAGAAAGAAAAGTGCAAGAGTTTGGAAGAAAAGAACAGCAAGCGTGGAGGGTGTGAGTGAGAAGGACATGGAAGAGCCAATAACAGAGTGGAGGCAAGATGAGAAGGGGCGGAGCCTGCTGAAAGAGAGAAGAGCTCTTTCACACACTGGAGAGGAGGAACTGCCAGCTCAACTGTGGGAGGGTCTTTGGAAAGGCCTCCTGCCCCTCTAGATGAAAAGATGGAGGGAAAAGCATGTGTTTGTTTTCACATGCAGTGAGCTCCAAATGCCTGAGACCACCTTAAGAATAATTAAGTGGATTAATTTTAAAAATAAAATGAATTATTCTAGATTCTCCACTATAGGTTATTACCTGGAAAAAAAGCAAATGTGACATTGTTCAAGTTAACTTCTGTGATAAATAGTCAGATGTTCTTCCACTGAACCTCAAGATGCTTATTTGGCATCAGGTTGATCACAAAACATGATCATCAGGTTTTGTATGAACTTGTGGATTGCATGTCAGGTCTAGTCTAAATTGTCATTGAAACGCTGTTTACAGTCCTTTTTACGTCATAATCTGATATATTTCCTAAGTTAAAAGTTATTCAACAGAAAAAAATGTGAGTGACTTGATTTTATCAATATCATATTTTTAAATTTAAAAAAAGAATTGTTATTCATTTATACAGTTAATACATGTTTATTTAAAAGTTTAATTTATTGTTTATTTATTTATTTTATTTTATTTTATTTAATGAGTGTTTATTCCTGTAATGGAAAATGGTGTCCGGTATGAGCAAACATTAAATATATTTTAATAAAAGAAAAAAGAAAAGTTCTATATTAAAAACATATATTAATTTATGTAATATGTTTATTGCTGTAATGAAAAATAGTGGTCTGTATGAGGAAACTTAAATATATAATTTAAAAAAGTCAAAAAGAAAAGTAATTTATTCAAAAAAATATTAATTTATGTAATACATTTATTGCTGTAATAAAAAACATGGCCTGTATGAGGAAACTTTAAATATAATTTTAAAAAGTAAAAAATAACGTTTATGTTTACTGTAATGAAAAAAACTGTGGCCTTCTTGAACATAATATATTTTTTATTAAAAACTTTATTTAATGTGTTTATTGCTGTAATAAAAAAAATGGTAGCCTGTATGAGCAAATATTAAATATATTTTAATTAAAAAAATTAAAAGTTGTTCATTCATATTATTCATTTATTTATTTATGTAAAAATGTTTATTGGTGCAATAAACAGAGGCCTGTTTGAGCGAACATTAAAAAAAATTTTAATTGTAAAAAAATGTAAAATAATTTTTTTTTTTTAAAATATATTTAATTATTTGTGTGTTCATGCTCGTGACCTGTACAGTATCTCACAGAAGTGAGTACACCCCTCACATTTTCAAAATTATTTTATTATATCTTTTCATGTGACAACACTGAAGAAATGACACTTTAAAATGTAAAGCATTGAGTGTAGAGCTTGTATAACAGCGTAAATTTGTTGTCCCCTCAAAATAACTGAACACACAGCCATTAATGTCTAAACCGCTGGCCACAAAAGTGAATACACCCCAAATTGGGCCCAAAGTGTCCAGCACTCCCTTAACCCTCATGGGCATGGAGTTCACCAGAGCTTCACAGGTTGCCACTGGAGTCCTCTTCCACTCCTCCATGAGACCTTGCGCACCTTCACCTTCCGTTTGATGATGCCCCACAGATGCTCAATAGGGTTTAGATCTGGAGACATGCTTGGCCAGTCCATCACCTTTACCCTCAGCTTCTTTAGCAAGGCAGTGGTCGTCTTGGAGGTGTGTCTGGGGTCGTTATCATGTTGGAATACTGCCCTGCGGCAACAATTCGTTTTTTCAGATCCTCAGAGAGTTCTTTGCCATGAGGTGCTATGTTGAACTTCCACTGATCAGTATGAGAGAGTGAGAGCGATGCCACCAAATTTAACACACCTGCTCAATTTGGACATTTTCACGCTGGGGTGTATTCACTTTTGTGTCCAGCGGTTTAGACATTAATGTTCAGTTATTTTGAGGGGACAGCAAAGTGTCATTTCTTCATTGTTGTTGCATGAAAAGATATAAAATATTTACAAACATGTGAGGGGTGTACTCACTTCTGTGAGATACTAACATTAAATATAGTTTTAAAAATATTTTTTACAAGTTTATAAAATAACACTTTTATTTAATTTGACATTTCCTGGTAGGTTTTATTGTGTTTTTGAAAGCTTTCTTTAGCTTTTCTTCACCAGTCGAGCTGAATGAGATGATATGTGACATTCTGTGGTTTAGTTTTTGGCACCCAGTGTGACTGGAGTGAAATCTGGGCCGCTGATCAGATAAGAATCGCAGCTCTCTCCTGCTTCCATTTGCACCGTCTCTCTCTTTTCCAGGAAGTCAACAGTGTTTCACCATATGTTTGGTGAAAAGGGAACCTATAACAGAGGAACTGTATACGGCTAGAATAGACACTCGAATAGGATGTAAAACTACGTTTTGATTGATTACAATTGTGTTTTCACGTTGATTAGTGAAGGAACATTGGTGTTTTAAGAGAGTGTTGGAATAGATATTGGAAATTGGAATAGATAGAGAAGTCATCTCAGTGTGTGTGTTTCAGGTAAACCCTACATTATGAGGACAAAATTTCCATTTCATAAGTCCTCATATTTAAAATAGCTTTAAAAACATACTAAACAATGTTTTATTAAAAATGTAAAAATGCAGTGTTTTGTGTGATGGGTAGGTTTAGGGGTAGAGTTAATGTAAGGGGAGAGAATGTACAGTTTGTACTGTATAAAAACCATTACACCTATGGAATCTCCTCACTTTGATAGCAAAACAAACCTGTGTGTGGTTGTGGTTGTGTGTGTGTGTGTGTGTCCAAATACTCAGTAACTTTCAACACCTTTTCAGCAGCTTCTGCCTCACCTGGAAAGAAACCAGCTCAGGTGAGCAGAATAAACCTGAACACTCTCTGCTAAAAGCCCTAAAGGGGCTCATTACAAAGAGATTGGGCAACCCTGAGCAACATTATTAGTTATTTCGCAATTACGTTCAATGACCTGATGATTTTGATGATGGTATCAGGTGATTCAACAATGGATATAATGGTGGGAAAAAAATTTAGACAATTTTAGACGTGATTTTCCCGCAGAATTGGGTTACCGGACACTGTATTTTAGCAGAGTTTATTTTGTACAATATTTATAGATGCTTTTGTATGTTAAGTTTACGGATAATTATTCAGATTGTTATTTCAGTTCATTTGTTCTGACATAAATGATCATATTTAAAAAAAAATATCCTCATAAAAAAAAAAAAAACTTTCGCTATTCAGTTAAAGAATGTCATTTAAAAAAAGGTAATTTCTGACCCTGAAGTAAGGCAGCTAAAGGTGGAGGGGTGAACGCGGGGTTAGGAAGTCATTTTGATAGAGTGTGCCATTGTAAAGTGTTTGAGGGACCCATACAAGCACACAGCAGGTCAGGGGCATTTTGGGAAATGACAAAAGAGGGATGTCTGAATTAGGAGCCGAGTAACTGGCCCTTAGATTGAGTTTCCATGGAAATACTGGTAGGGAACGAGAGGCACGACTGAGAAACATCTGCTTGTTTCTGCTATTTTTACAGTTTTTTTTTTTTTGAATGTAGACAAGAAGAGCCAATTAATAGTAGTTTTATATCAGAATTTTCGTACTCACTGTAACAGCAAGTGTCAGCAGAAGATATATGTGTTTTTATAGATTTTTCCCTGCTGGTGAATCAATAAAAGGAGGTTGAACTAAGGTAAGAGTCCATCTTTGACTGTTTTAGGGCAGGGGATGTGTTGGAAGTGTGGCATGATTTAAGAATGAGTGTTTATCTTTAAGGCGCACACATGACTTAAGCAATTTTTCTAGTATAATTGATGCATGATGTGTATCTGCCCAGAAGTCATGCATTTTCATCAAAACAATGTGATCTGACTGATTCATGACAGTCTCAAGAATCATCTCAAAACAACAACAAAAAATACAAATGTTTGTAACAATAAAATATGATATATATATATATATATATATATATATATATATATATATATATATATAATATGTAATTTTTTTTTTTTAAATTTATATATAAATTTGGATAATATGTAATTTTATTTTTTTTAAAATTTATATATAAATTTGGATTTTAAATATATATATATATATATATATATATATATATATATATATATATATATATATATGTAATTTTATATTTAAAAAAATTGATATATAAATTTGGATTTAAAAAAAAAATGTATATATATAAATAAATGTTAAATGTTGCCACTTATAAAACAACAAAAGCACAAAAACAAAAATCCCAATTCAAATATTTTAATAAAATATTTTTTAAAAAATTATATTTTAATTGATATTTTTTAAAAATCTTTAATTTCTTATATTTTTTTAAATATTTTAAAATAGTACAGAACATTAAATATTATATTACATTATCATCATATTTTTAAATTATTGAGTATTTCAGGTTGGCACTCATGAACCACCACAATAAAATGTAAAAATAAGTTTTTTTTTTAAATTATATATAAAATTATTTAAAAATTATATTTAATTATAGAACATATATAATATGTATTGTATAAAATATATATCATTCAACCTGAAGTAATGACGTAGTTAGTGGACTCTGTTAGAGTATAATTGACCCTTCACTGGAAGTTTGATTGACAGGCGATCTGACCAATCATAACCCCGAATGCGCCATTTTGTCCGACAAAGCAGTCAGGGGAGTTAGTAGATTAACGTTGGAAATTGAAACTTGAACTTGAAAATTGTCATTTTATCATATCTGGACTTTACAACATACTTAAAGAGGTTTTCTTGAACTCCCAGGCAACATTACATCACCGTCCATCCCCTTCAAGAAGACCTTTATAACCCGTCTACCTCTCTGTTGCATTATGGGCATCTATCTCAGACTGGAGAGACAGGGTGGGGGATTCCCAGGGGAGAAGGTTGTATTTGGGGCAGGTGATGCGATCCGTTCTCTTCTCTACCCTCCAGAGAACAGAGACAGTGGGAACGCAGGGAGTTGTGGGCCGGCTTTGTGCGGCCGTGGCATTGTGCAAAGGGGTTCCCAGGATCAAACTTCAATCGTAACCTCCCCATGCTGCTGCACTGTTGTTATGCTGCACTCGCAGGACAAGGAGGCCTAAGTACATTCGCTCTGAATAGAAGGAGGGGGATCTAGGGCCGTACTCACTGAAACACTGCTTCTGGACCGGCGGTCACGCTAATACATGAACCGAATTAAATAAACACGGCTGATCCCAAGTCAGAAGACTGTGGTATGCTGTTGATATGATCTCTTTATTAGCCTGTCAGATATCTGGTGCTTATGCATCTGCATGTGTTTGTGCTTAAACCAGATTTGGACACACTTTATTATGACTTGTATCAATGTTTTAGAATACAAGTCATCAAAATAATGATAACACACTGAATTTAGGCTTTTACTCGCATATCAACATTGATCAGCGAACATGAACAGAAGCTCAACCGAACCTGAATGACGTGCGAGAACAAACCTCTTCCAAACATGCTGCATAACACATGAGAATGAACCTCATTGGTTCTCACAAGTCAAGAGAACGTGCTTGAGCTTCTGTTTACCAAAACTGATGAGTGAGATGATGAATGTTTACATGTGAATATAATCCTAAATTCAGTCTGTTCATCATACAAATAGATCGAGTCTCTTCAGAAAATTTGGACTAAACCGCTCAATTCATAAGGATTAGTTTTACAATCTCTTTACGAACTTTTTGAAGCATTAAAGTTTCAATTGACCCTTCGCAAACAGTTTGATTGACAGGCGATCTGACCAATCATAACCCCGAATCCACCATTTTGTCTGACAAAACGGTCAGGGGAAGTTAGTAGATTAACGTTGGTGAACTTGAAAAATTGTGTGTCCTCGCGTCTTTCCGCGCTTGAAACAACATTCCTTCTGATGTTCATTCATGTTTATTTGATGCTATAAATGAGAGCGCGTGGCTTGTCGGACATAGCAACAGTAACTAAAGGGGGCGGGTCTTTGCGAACGGTCAATTGACTGTCAATTGAAGGACATACAGCTCTCAGATTTCATCAAAAATATCTTCATTTGTGTTCTGGAGATGAACGAAGGTCTTACGGGTGTAGAACGATATGAGGGTGAGGAATTAATGACAGTTTTCATTTTTGGGTGAACTAACATTTTAAATAAATGTGATGATGTGCATCATGAGATGCTTGTTAAACTATTCAAGGTGCAAAATGCATGATTGACACTTGTTAGCTGCTTTCTGGAACAAGTAGTCAATTTCTAATATGTATTGTTGTTTAAAGTTGTAGTTTGTGTTTGTCTACAAAGCTAATTTCAAACATTCAAGCATTGACTGCAAGTCAGATTTTCTAAGATGATGAGAAACATGAAACTTTGGGCAACCATATGTACATTTAAAGTTACAATAAGTTAGGGTTCGGCTCTGTAATTGAGTGGATGAATATGTTTTTTTTTCTCATAGCTAAAAAACAAAAGAGAGAGAGAGCGAGAGATTATCCTACTCCTCATAAAACATTCTCTAGTCTTATGAGATGTCACTAGTTTAGATGGAGAAGATCTCAAGCTGAATAGCTGAAGATGTTACTGTAGCTTTACCCATTAATAGACACGATACTCTCTTGAAAATAAACTCCAGCACAGATACAACAACCATAATGAAATGAGTCTTCACAATACATGATGCTTTACAGTGAACTCTGTTATAGAGCTACAAATGACAGAGTATCTGTTCAATAAAATACTTTACTCACCTACAGAGCCAATTCTGGTTTTATTGCGAGCTTTGTCACATTCTCTTTTTGCCAGGAAACTCTCCTCTGTTCAACGTTTTCTTTAAATATATAAACGCGTGATTCACCAGATGTTTGAATTTTAGCTGCTCCACGTCAACCTTTCTCGCTCGATGTAAACTACACCCACACCAGACACACGTCAAAGTACCAGCAACTTTTCTCTATTTACATGTTCATGACAGTCTCAAGAATCATCTCAAAACAACAACAAAAAATACAAATGTTTGTAACAATAAAATATGATATATATATATATGTAATATTATTTTTTTTTAAATTTATATATAAATTTGGATAATATGTAATTTTATTTTTTTTTAAATTTATAAATAAATTTGGATTTTAAATATATATATGTAATTTTATATTTAAAAAATTGATATATAAATTTGGATTTTAAATATATATATATATATACTATTTACGGATATGACGAAACACACGGGCGAGTGACGCATGTTCGCAATTTCCCACGAAAACCATCCCGACAGATCTAAAATATGAACTCTTATAATAGTCTTAGTGAATCATAATCTTTAACTAAAATACTCAAATGTAAGGATTTGCTGACATTATTAGCCAAAACCAAAACTATTTAAAACATTTTTGTTAATTGGATAAAGCTGAAATAAAATATAAAAAAAACTAAAAGAAAATGAGTAATGTTGCCTTGGCAACTAAGTTGAAGCACGAAAAGTACTAAATAAAAACTAAAATAAAAATGAATCAAACCTAAATAGTAATATGTAATAAAATAACAAAAACGACAAAAGCAAAATTATTAAAAATTATCTAAGAAAGGACTAAAACAAAGCTAAAATATTTAATATATAACTATATTTAATACATAATATAAACTAATAAAAGTGACAAAAAGCACAAAACAAAATTACTAAAAGATTTAAATAAAATTAAAGCAAGATGTATGAATAAAAGCTAGAATTAAACGTTATAATAAATAAAATAATACTGAACAATCTGCATGCAAATGAATTTAGAACAGCTGGACGTGTTTATAAGTTTAACTTAATAAGTTTCTAAAATAGTTCAAAATAGCTGGGGTTGTGGTGGTTATTGTGTGGTTTTCTCTATACGGCGGTTTATAATGAACGGCTCAGACTTTGTGATCAGCCTGGCTGGAGCCAAGGGAAGAATCAGGATCAGTTTGCCACAGCTTTTGTGCGCCGCATGTTTTAGGTTTCTCTCTCTAACAAGAGTGCAATAGCGGCTCTCTTCATTCTTAAATGATGTGGTTTGACGTATTTAATAAGCCAAGATTAACAATAGCAGTTTACAATAGAGAGAATATAAAAGACTGCTGGTGTAACAATGGCACTTTATGGATCTTCTCAGGCATCTGATTTCTTTGTCATTCATCAGAGTACAGCACGGGACGGCCTGAAATCCAGCCGTGGGAAGGACAAAACCAAGTACATGGGTGAATGAGTTACAAAGTTACTGTAGAGTTTGAACATACAGCAAATTAGGCTACTTTTAATATAAAAACAGACATGCATGACTACTAAATTGAGTTGTGCACGTTAAATTAGAGCAAAATGCTAAAAGACGCCACCTGGTGGACAAAGCAGGCATTCACGTCCAAACTTTAGTGATGAAATGTGTTGGCCTACTCGATGTTTAGCCTAAATATCGCCTCCTAGTGGACAAAGAACACTACCAGCAGAAAAGGTATCTCGACTGAATTTTTGCTTAATTTTGGTCTAAATGCTTGTTTAAAAGCTTGAAAATAGTTGTGTACGATATATAAAAAAATTATATATATATATGTATATATATATATATATATAAATATCTATTACATATATATATATATAAATATATATTAAATATATATATATAAAATATATGTATGTATATAATAAAATATATATATATATATATATATATAATAAAATATTAAATTTAGAAATGTCTTTAATTTCTAATTTAATATATATATGTATACATATATACACATATATATATACACACACAAACACATATATATATACACACACAAACACTATATATATATATATGTGTGTGTGTGTGTGTGTGTGTGTGTGATTTGAACAGTATTGTTTTTTAAGCTATACTATAATTTTAAAGTATGAATAATAATGTAGCCTCTGTATTTTTTTTTACAAGGGAAAACAATAAAATACTGATAATATGATGTTTTTTTCCATATATACATCATAATCCAGTGAGCTTTTCCCTGTGTGGTGTTAACGGATTTACGATCAGAGGAGCAGATGGCTTCAGCAGCCTCACACCTGTTAACTGTGGCCACTGCAAACGCTGATCCGACGCTTTCCTTCCCGCTTGACAGTGCATGGACATACCGAACATACATTATGAACATGAACGGTCAGGACTGGCTCGGGTCTGCTGATGCGATGGCCTCTCTGCTGCTGGATTCTCTGGGGAATACAGACTACATGGAGGACTGGGATCTGTGTCTGAGATTACTGGAGAATCTGAGTTTGGATCTGATCGGTCAAGTGCAGAGTCTGCTGGAAGACCGAGCGGTGTGCGCTCATTTTCTGGGCTCGCTGTGGGCAGATGATCTCTCGGCTTTTCTCTACATATAGACCTTTAAGTCACTGCTATAAAGCATTGGAGAACAATGTTCCAGAGGATTTCAATGCAGCAAAGCGTTCTGACTGACTCCTCTCTGATATCATCGTTCACAAATATGGCCTAAAATTCAAAGATCTCAAGAAAATGAAATTATTGGCATCTGACAATTAACTCTTTATCATTTCTTTGATTAATGGAGACATTTAAATTTTTCTAACACTGAAATGGTTGTATATTCAATATACAAACAGTAATATGAAATATAAATAAACTGAAGGAACTTTAATCGCCATGTGTTTTTATGTTACCAAAACTAAATCTACCAAAAATGTATATGTATATATATATATATATATATATATATATATATATGCATGTTTCCATGTTATTAAAACAAATATGTGCATCACAAATTTATTAATGTAATGTAAACACAATGATATTAAACATAAATTGACGGCGGAATCTAAAATTTCCAAAATTCTGTACAAACTTGTGGAAACACTACACTTCCCAAAATGCATCACGCGAACCGGAAGCGCATCACCGCTCAGTTACGTGTCACGTCAAGACAAGGTTCTGTACACAAATATCACGGACAGCTTAATTGCTATCACGAGATGTGATGGTTCAGTCACTGCGGACGGAAGCGCTTTCTTCAGATATCGTCCTGACAGTCGGTTTAACTCGTAAGTTACAGTCCAGGTCTTTCTGTAATGTTTTATAGACGGTCAGAGAATGAGTTGTAACGGAAAAGTCCTCCGGTGGCTGTGACAGAACAGAAGCTCGTTGACTGTACTATTAATTGCGCAATGATTACGTGTCATGAAATAAATTTAGCGACCGGTATTTCTCGGTATTCAACCTTAATGAAATAATTTCAACCAAACGATTTTACAGCGATGGTAATTTCAATAGTTTGACACCAGTTTAACTTGTGCTTCTGATACTTTCTCTTTTTTTCTTTGTATTGGTGTGTAGTTCATCAATGTTTACAGTAAATTATTATTTAACTTAAAAGAAACTTCTTTAAATTATTTTTATTGTTTAAAATATCTTAATAATCCATGTTTAATAATTATTGATTCGGCAGCAATACATTACATTCCAGTACGTGTATATATATATATATGTATGTAAGTATATGTATACAAGGTTGGAGAGTAACGAAATACAAGTAACTTAGTTACTTTTGTTAAAAATACAAAATTTGAGTCACTGTATTTCATTACAGTTACATTTTAAATGGGTGGTAATCAGATTACAGTTACATCTGAAAAGTATTTTAGATTACCAAAGTGATTACTTTGAATTTTAATGTCATTTAAACAGCAATTGGTGATTCTCTGACTCTGACAGTCTGAAAAAGCGGAGTTAAGTTTCATGTTTTGTGATAGTTGTTGTGAGTCATTTTATAATCGTAAAAAAGGTCACTGCATCTTTTTCGCACAATTTTTTTTTCTACCTCACAATTGTGAGTTTGCATTTCATAATTCTGACTTCTTTTTCTCAGAATTGCAAGTTATAAAGTCAGAATTGGGAGATATGAACTTGCAATACTGACTTTTTTTCTTGCAATTGTGAATTTAGTATGTGAGTTTATATCTCATAATTTTGATTTTGCTCAATATTGTGATTTTATCATAATTTTGCCTTTTCTCAATATTGCGAGTTTATATCTCATAATTTTGACTTTATAACTCACATTTGCAACTTTATATCACACAATTCTGAGGGAAAAAGTCTTGACTTGCAAAAAAAAGGGAGGGAAAAAGACTTGCAATGACCTTTTTTGTGTTTGTTCCACACTTATTAGTATTCCAAAGTATTCTAAAGTATTTAGATTAAGTTACTAAACTTGAGTAATGTAACGAAATACGTTACAAATGACTTTTTAAAGCATGTATTTTGTAATCTGTAGTGAAATACATTTTAAAAGTAACCTACCCAGCCCTGTATGTATGTGTATATGTGTGTGTGTGTAATGAAATAAACAGTACAATTTTAATTTTAAAATTTAAATTAATTTTAATTTAGAAGTTATATCTTATTTTAGCAGATTTCACTTATGTTTCATTTACTAAAAAGAAAATGAATTTATTTTAGTAACAATTAAACACCCTGAGCTCCCAGTTCTCATTACTGAAATATAGATATATATTATATACATGTATTATTATGTATTTTAAAATGTAATATTTTATACATTATTTAATTTGGGAGGGGGAATTTATCCTAGGGTTTTTCTGGGGTGAGATTCACCCTATTTAATTTATTGACAGACACATTCCAGCCAGTACGGCTCAGATGAACTAGTTATTAATGTCAGTGTTCGATGCTTAATCTTGATGAAGTTCCTCTATCCACACAGTTCTTGTGTCAATGGGATGTGTCGTGCCAGTGTGACGGGTTACATGTGAGAGAGAGAGAGAGCAGTCAGGATGAGTGGTGTGGCACTCGCGCTGGAGGTGGTGGTGGTGTTCTTCCTCGCGCTTTTCCTGTTGCACCGCTATGGAGATTTCCGCAAGCAGCATCGGATGGTCCTGTTCGCCACCCTCCTCGCCTGGTTCCTGTGCTTCCTCATAGTCTTCATCCTCCCGCTGGACGTCAGCACGGTGAGACCTCCTGGATGCATTCCTGAAAGCAGTTATAGACCATAGTTGTGGATTAGTAGTTGGTAACTGAAGGTCCATATGCACGTCATATTTTGTATACAAGTTTTTTTGTGCAGCCTTTATAAAATTTGATTAGAAATGATTATGCAATACAACTAGGAATTTAATGGGAAAAGTTATAGTACAACTGTAATTTATAACTGTAAATGACAAATTTATGAGTTAGACTAGGAGCTGATGTTTACATTTATAATTAAGGCATTTAACATATGCTCTTACCTAGAGCCATTAACAAAACATGCTTTAGTGTGTGCCATGATCAACAGATGGGAAGCATGCAATTCAGAACATTTCCTCAGGGGAAAAGAAGCACTAACTAAACACAACTAAATCTGTTGTCTAATTCTCAACCCGGGTGATGTTTTGTTTCCTTGTGCGTCTGCAGACCATATATAACCAGTGTGAGATTGATAATCAGGTCCACCATGTGGTGAGCAACACTGCCATCCGTGATAATTCCACCAACACTTCGGTATTTCCGACCCAAAGGTAAAGAGGTTTGCTTTGGTCTATTGAATAGCTCTCGGAATAAATAAAGCCTTGAAATTTGCACTGTTGTACAAATAGTGCTAAGAATTTCATGTTTAGTTAACGTGCTGAATATGGTTATACATTAACTTTATCCACATCACCTCACCTTCTCCTGATTATAGGGTCTCAAAGTCTTGCCATAAGCCTTGGAGTTACATCCCAGATGGAATTCTTCCCGTGTTTTGGAGGGTGGTGTACTGGACGTCACAGTTCCTGACATGGTGCGGGAGATATGATGTCATTCCTGTGTTGCTTCATGATAAAATGCAATAGTAGGGTTTTGGAAATAAACATCTTTTTGAACATCTTTTAAACATTTTAAGGTACAATGCAATATTTTCACTCAATTAAAAAAAAAAAAGTTTAATGCTCTGGTGCTGTTCGGTCATTTTTGACCGGAAATTTTTATGTTGTTGTTTTGTTTTTTAGAATTTTTTACTTCAGCAGAATTGTACGAAACTTGTTAAAGGTTTTTGCGCTATGTGAATACATAAAAAAAAAAAATCATGGACAAGATTCGTTAAATGGTCCTGAAAAAAAAGAGTCACACATAGTGTTCATGTTCAAAAACGACTGCATTGGAAATTAATATGAGGCGTTTGGTACTGCGTCCAAACAAAATCTTACTGAAAGCTACTTTTTTGAGATATCAACCTCAAATTTGACACACAGCTTGTTTAGATTTATGGCTTTGACTTTCTCAGTTTTAGAATATATTTAATATGAAAATTGAGAATGGTATTTTTGTGCATTTTTTTAAAAACTTCTCACTTCAGCAAAAATCTGCAAAGTGTCGTCTTTAAAAATGGACCAAACTGAAGTCTGTGCCTAAAGCATTAAAGATTTATGATTGTTTAAGTTGGAAATTTAATTTTCAGGTCCATGCTCAAAAAGTGAATAAATGGATAATGACTACTGCATACATATTAGGGCTTGACAATAAGGATGGCCCGGGCCAGTTGACATTGACTGTTTGCAAAGACCTGCCCCCTTTAGTTACTGTTGCTATGTCCGACAAGTTATGCTCTCTCACGCCACACATCATGTTCTCACACAGTGAAAAATACATCGCGGAGCAATGGACAATGACAACGCGTCGACAGACAAGACAGAGCAGGTTACTTTTGATATGAAACAGTCTCATATTTAAAATATTGTAAATTTTCAAAGAAGTTTAAACAAATACCATATAGAGTCTCTTTAATGTGTGGCGACAGATCGCTGTAGCTCCTTCAAGCGGCTCGTGAACCGATCATCTCTTCATACTAGTTCATTTATAGCATCAAATAAACATGAATGAACATCAGAAGGAATGTTGTTTAAACCGCGGAAGTTAATCTACTAACTCCTCTGACTGCTTTGTCGGACAAAATGGCGGATTCGGGGTTATGATTGGTCAGATCGCCTGTCAATCAAAATGCCAGGGAAGGGCCCGATTGGGAGCATACATATGATCTATGATATTGTAATTATTGGTTTAACGATCTGACATGATCAGTATGTCCCTCACTTTACAAAAAACAAACAAAAACACATTAATTGAGTGCAGGCACATGATGTAGTATGTTAAACTAGTGCGCGTGCACATTAAGTGTACGCGACACGCGTTCACTCCGTGATTTAGTCTATTAAAATGCATTTAGATTTCCCTCAGAATTCAAAATGAGGGGCAAAAAATGCCCCTGTATGTCTTTTATATTTATATCACTTAATATAGTCAACCAATATTACACAAAGAGCGCCGTTTTTCTCCAAATATCAGCATATATTGATTTTATACAACGTACAGTTTAATAAACAAGAAGTTCATATGTAGTGACTTACATTTTATGCACCAAATCGCCTGTTTTGCTCGTTGTTCGCCAACAAAAATAGTTCCAAACAAAGTCCACAGCATTGTTTTGAGTCTCTGAGCCACACTTCCTGAATGAATCGGCCGTTTGAATGAATCGGTTGAATCTCAATGATTCATTCATTAACGGTGATTTGCTGCCACCTACTGGCGGGTTTAATTTCACATTTGAAGTGTTTAAATAACAGTATTTAACGTTTTATATTTTCAACATTTCAAAACGTTATTCATGCACCTGTACCTGCTATTGACTGATTAACTTTAATGAAGTTTAATCTACAGTTATATAGCTATACAAGATTACAATTTCTGTTGCCAACCTGAAAATCTCGTTTAAACTCACATGAAAAACCTGAGAAGCGCTGTTTATTTCATTTATATGTTTGTTCTGTTGTATTTATTTGTGCTATTACTTGTACCAGAAATCATGCAAATCATGCAGTCGAGAATACAACTTAATATATTAAAATAAAAATTCAATTGCAAAAAAAAAAAAATCTTTTAATTAATTTTTGGTATTGTACTATAGTTTTTTTGTTTTGTTTTTTGCAATGCCAATGAATATTTTATATTTTAAGTACTTTGAATTAAAACGATCAATCAGCTAATTAGTTTGCTCTACAGTTTATAACGTTTTACAAAAAAAAAATTATATAAAGAACACAAATGGGGAAATAACTTCTGGAACCAAGGCTGCTGTAAAAACTGGGTTGCGTAATTACAAATTCAATGGTAGATTTTGCTCTTACTAAAGTATAAATGATTTGAAAATGTTGTAACGTCTTGTTCCCATGTGCGCAGGCTCTTGATTCCCTTCATGCAGTCGTACGCTCGTTCAGGAGGTTTCTCTATATCAGGGAAAATAAAAACAGCCCTGATAGAAAACGCCATTTATTATGGCACATACCTGCTCATCTTCTGCTCCCTGCTCATCTACGTCGCCGTCACTCCGAAGTGGCACCTCTCCTGGTTAGTGTTCCGCCCTCTTCTTCCCCCTTCAACCAATCCTAGCACTCCTTTCATTTGTCGACCAATGCAATCTTACTTCCCTAGCTAACATGTTTTACCTATACATATTTTTACAGGTATGACTTGCGGACGATCGGCATTACCGCCGCCAACACCTGGGGGCTGTTCCTGCTGGTGTTATTGCTGGGATACGGCCTGGTAGAAATCCCACGCTCCTATTGGAGGGCATCGTGCCACGGGCAGCTGCTGGCAAAGACGTACTTTAAAGCAGCAAAACTGATGACAGAAAAAGCAGACGCTGAAGAAAACCTGGAAGATGTTATGGAGGTGAGAGGTCATTTCTTTGATCAAAGTTCATGCTTTAACTTATAAAAAAAAAAAAATGCATACTTAAATGTCCGCTCTTTTACAGGATGTCAGAACTGTCAATGAAACAATCAAATACAATCATCCTCTACGCAAATGCACTGACACTATTCTCAGAAAGGTAAGTTTCATGTAATCATCTTACTGACTGTGTATATATGTGCTTTGTCCCAAGTATGCAGTATACACAATGCACTTGTACACTATGTACTCAACTGTGCAGTGTATGAATTTTATAAGGTTATTATGTCACTAAACATCAAGTCTGATGCCCCTCCCACTCTGCTATGTAAATTAAAGCTGCGAAAGTTGAGTGCATGAAGTGTCCAACATTCCACACTTTGTTTGTTCGGTTAATTAAGTGCTTCATCCAAGTATTTAAAGTACATTTTTTTATTCTTGGAATTTTCAATTCAATTCAAATTTGTTTGTATAGCGCTTTTCACGATACATAACGTTTCAAAGCAGCTTTACAGAGAATGGATGTCAACATTACAATTTAAAGAATGCAGTTAGCAAATAATATAATTTAGGTAATTAATTTACAATCAGAGTTAGCTGTTTAACTGAAGATAGAAGCAAAGAGCTCCTGGAAAATGAATTACATTAACAATAAATATGTTGATCATGTTGATCCAGATGATTTTCAATGCAAGCACTTTACTCACACTATTTTACTACAAAACGTATAGAATAGTGCATAAATACACAAAGTGGGATTCACCTATGGAGTATTAACACCCTCATGTCTTTCCCAGTGTCCTGTGGAATACCAGGAAAAGTTGGGCAGAAACATGGATGATTATGAGGACTTTGATGACAAAGGAAACCCTTATCCTAGTAAAAAGAGTTTAGTCAAACTACATAAACAGGTAATAAAAGCTATATATATATATATATATATATATATATATATATATATATATATATATACACATATATATATATATATATATATATATATATAAGGCAAATTCACTTGCATTTATTATTTTAAATATTTATAAAATTAAAAAAAACACTTTTAAATTGAATTTAAAATGTAATTTAATTGTAATTAATTTTTTTTTAATTAAATACTTTTAAATTTTTTAAATCTAAATAAATTGAAAGGTATAATGTTAAATGTAAATTTAAAATGTATAACTGTATTATTTAGAATTATAAATCTAATCTAATTAATATATAAATGTAAAACACATAATATTTTGTATTATATAAATGTATTTATTTTAAAATATATATCATGATTGAGACTTATGCTCTGTACTATCTCCTGTCAGGTGATCTATGCTGTTCAGAGGCATAACCGCACACAAGTTCAGTGGCAGATTCTATTGGACGAGGCTTTCCACTTAGAGGACGTGGCCAAAAACGAAACAAGCTCCACCCACCAGTTCGTTCACAGCTTCCCCTCGGCAGAACCGCCTGGATGGATCAGCAAGTACCTGTACACTCCCACCGTGGGTGAGGAAACCTGTGAATACATTCACTCTCTTTTGTAGTCGAAAATACCTTTCTGCTCTTACTACAATAACACCTTTATGAGAGATACAGAGATCTGTAATCCTTCAACATTCCCATTCACAATGAGCACGCCTACAAAAAGACTTTAAAACAATGCATTCCTTTTAGCAATTTAAAATGTTTTTCACACTGACAATATATTCAGTGTGGGTGAGAAATACATCTGTACTCCAGCAGTTATGCGTCATATATATCTGTACACCACGACTAATTAGATCCTGCCCCAAAAACAAATTCTATGCAAGCATGTGTGAATGCAAACACTTCAATTTCATATGCTGTTCCAAAATGTAATACGAAATGCAATTCATGATATAATGCAAATGCATATTGTCAGTGTTACCATCAGGGGCGCTATTACGGTCTTCTTCTCTTATTATCATGACGTCATTTGCAACGTTTGACTTTTTCCAGACAGTTTTAACATTCCTTGATATTTTCAGATTTACTTTACCTTACTAACTAACTAGTCAAGTGAATGAGAGAGACTAAAAAAGCATGGTCGTAGCATTTCCAACTGTCAAAAAAAAGATGGGACAGCACATCTCTGCTTCCCTCCACTGTAGAAAAATTAAGCGAAAATATTCCAGTAATGGTGGTTGTCGATTAAGTCATTCGGAGCCGGAGCCGGAGTTAGCCCACACTCCTGCTCCCTCAGACTCAATCGCAAGCTGTCAATCATGACGTTACACCCCGTTTTTATTATAGCATCAAATACTAACTAAACCAAACTGACTGGAAAAATGAACACTTGAACATACGTCTGCGTGATGAGAACTACCTAAAATGACAGAACGATCTTTGGAAACAAGATATTTGAATATATAATTGGGTTTTTTAGCTTGGCTTGCGTCCCATTCGATTACATGGAGAGATCGGGTTTATGACCTATACTGCAGCCAGCCACCAGGGGGCGATCAAAATGCTTTGGCTTCACTTTTCAGGAGTTGTACAGCACATTTGGGTTATACAATACACAATGGGACTGCAGTTTGCAACGAGATGACTACATAGTCATGTTTGTGTTTACATGTGTTTCTGTGGCTGTATTCACAAAGAATTTTATCTTACCACTTGTCGTCCTTCTAAGAGTTCCTAGCTATGAGTTTTCGCTTAACTTATAAGAGTAAGTTTTACTAAGAAACTCTTAATATAAGAGGGAGGCGGTGTTGACCATGTTGCAGTGGATATATATTTACTCGGCTGAGACGCAGATTGACAACAGCAGACATGCTTCGGATTGTTTCGGAGTTTCTCTTAGGATTTTATAAGTCCTCAGGAAAACATCTAAGCTTTATAGAAGCTAGTTTTAGCATTACAATGCTTTGTGAATTACTCTTAGATGAAAAATGCACAAGTCCTAAAATAAGAATCAACATGCCCCTAAATTTCCACATTAGGAATAACTTTTAGCCTTAATAAAGTTTTGTGAAATATACATCTTATTCCTGTATCACAGTTTCATTTACGCTTACAGCTGTGTTTGCTCATCTGTTTGTTCAACGGAAGCTTTACCTGGGTGGTTTCTGCAGCCTTATGTTTTAGGATTTCTCATAAAACCAGACTGTTCCACAAAAACACACAAGTTTAGCAAGACTGCAATGTTTGCGGAACAGTCTTTTGCCAAATGCTGACAGAAGTATCAATAGTTTTCTTATCAAATGCCAAACCTCTTTGAAAAGACTCTCTATAGAATGTATGTTTGGAGTGGTTGGCTCATTTCAGCACACATACGACTATTGTCTCCAACCGGTGACCGGCACAAAGAGAAATTCTGGTTGTTGATATACACGGCTGGGTAGCTTTTAAAATGTATTTCGCTACAGATTACAAAATACATGCTTTAAAAAGTCATTTGTAACGTGTTTCGTTACATTACTCAAGTTTAGTAACTTAATCTAAATACTTTAGAATACTTTGGAATACTAATAAGTGTGGAACAAACACAAAAAAGGTCATTGCAAGTTTTTATCTCTCAATTCTGACTTTTTCCCTCAGAATTGCGTGATATAAAGTTGCAAAAATGCGAGTTATAAAGTCAAAATTATGAGAAATAAACTCGCAATATTGAGAAAAGTCCGAATTATGAGATATAAACTCACAATATTGAGAAAAGTCCGAATTATGAGATATAAACTCACAATATTGAGAAAAGTCATAATTATGAGATATAAACTCAAAATATTGAGAAAAGTCCGAATTATGAGATATAAACTCACAATATTGAGAAAAGTCCGAATTATGAGATATAAACTCACAATATTGAGAAAAGTCATAATTATAAGATATAAACTCACAATATTGAGAAAAGTCAAAAATATGAGATATAAACTCACAATATTGAGAAAAGTCCAAATTATGAGATATAAACTCACAATATTGAGAAAAGTCATAATTATGAGATATAAACTCAAAATATTGAGAAAAGTCCGAATTATGAGATATAAACTCACAATATTGAGAAAAGTCCGAATTATGAGATATAAACTCACAATATTGAGAAAAGTCATAATTATGAGATATAAACTCACAATATTGAGAAAAGTCAAAAATATGAGATATAAACTCACAATATTGAGAAAAGTCCGAATTATGAGATATAAACTCACAATATTGAGAAAAGTCAAAAATATGAGATATAAACTCACAATATTGAGAAAAGTCCGAATTATGAGATATAAACTTCTAATATTGAGAAAAGTCAAAAATATGAGATATAATCTCACAATATTGAGAAAAGTCCGAATTATGAGATATAAACTCACACTAAATTGACAATTGCAAGAAAAAAAAGTCAGTATCGCAAGTTTATATCTCCAAATTCTGACTTTATAACTTGCAATTCTGAGAAAAAGAAGTCAGAATTGTGAAATGCAAACTCACAATTGTGAGGGGAAAAAACTAATTGTGAGAAAAAGTTGCAGTGACGAGTGAATTATAAAATGACTCACAAAACATGAAAACAGTCGTGGATCATCAGGTCATGACAGGACAGTTAAGTTGATAGTTGGACAATTTTTTTTATAAATTCAGTCATTTTGTCTTGTTCAGGACAGAACTAAATAAAAATAACAACATTTTTATGATCCCTCTTAAAAGTATTAAAATGTTGATGAAACTTAACTCTGCTTTTTCAGACTGTCAGAGTCAGAGAATCACCAATTTCTGTTTAAATGACATTAAAATTCAAAGTAATCACTTTGGTAATCTAAAATACTTCTCAGATGTAACTGTAATCTGATGACCACCCATTTAAAATGTAACTGTAATGAAATAGTTACTCAAATTTTGTATTTTAAATACGTAACTAAGTTATTTGTATTTTGTTACTCCCCAACCCTGTTGATATGCGGTTGCTAAGTTCTCAGTGGCTCGGACCCCTCCGTCAGTGGAGGTCTGTGGGATTTTTGCCAGATCGGTTGCAGAACTGAACACCTTTCATCAACAAGCCACACAATTTGAGGTTTCATTAATGTCTGAAGCACAAACGTTGCACAGTAAAGTTTTATGTTTAGGGTTAAGGATTTGTAATGTAGTAATGAATGCTATAAGCTATAATATTGAGTCAAAGGAGCAGTTTTTATAGGTAATAACCTCATGCATCTCTCTGTCCTGTAGAGTGGTACTGGGAGTGTGTTTTCCGGCGCTGGTGTTATCGCGTGCTGGCTGTGCTTTTATGCATGTTCTCTGCAGCCGTGGTCTGGTCTGAATGCACCTTCTTCAGCACACAGCCTGTTCTGTCTCTCTTCGCCGTCTTCATCCAGCTCGCAGAGAGAGAATACAACTACGTGTACATAGAGGTGAGGGAACACAAGTACAATTACGCACAATTAACCACCAGTATGGCTGAGAAAATGAACTTTTTGCCACATGCATCAAATGTATTAGCCATAAAACAATATTTTTCATTATTTTTATTAAAAAAATGTTTGAGCCTATGACAATGTGATTATTTAGTCAGTTTATTTTTTCAGTTCCAAACTATAACAATATAGAAAAGGTTTAATAAAAAAATAATAAAGATTATAAAAAACACTCATATTAAATTAAAGGTAAAAGTTAGAGGATGAGCCAATTTTTACTTGAATTTACTCGATTATCAATTAATCATCTGATTGTATTTATTTGATCTATTCGCCATTATTTGAGATAAGCACAATAATTGTGCACTTTAAATTTCAATCTCATTTTGCCATCCAAATTTAAGTGCTTAAAGAAATGCCTTCAGATACATCAAATGGTGTCTCCTCTTCCAGAAAATCTGACAGGGAATAAAGAATATATATATATATATATATATATATATATATATATAAACAATGTTATAAAGTACACAGAGATAGTCAAATGCCTTCCTACGAAGGCTGGGTTTATTTAGATTGCATCATATTAAATTAGATTATAAATAATTAAATAAATATTCATTTTTACAGCATTAAAGTAAATCAAATGGGCCTATGTTATTATAAACTATCAAATGTATTGCTTATCACTTAATTTTATCATATGTATGATTCAAAGTAAAAAACAGACATATTTGGTTCACACTAAGTGACATAAAAAACAATTAAATTGTAAATCACAATTATTTATATGACAGTTAATCATCAGCACAAAAGTCGTGATCGTGACAGGTCTACTTGGTGCTTTGCGAGTATTCATTTTTGCACTTAAAGTCAAAATAAAATGATATTTGCAAGCCATTTTACTTGCATTTATAAGTGAATCAGAAAAAGAATTTGACTTGGGAATTCTTGGGAATTATTGGTGAAAAGTGGTTGAAAATAAACTACAGCCTGTACATTGTTATTCTGTCTTTGTCCTCTAGATGGCGTGTTTTGTCACCATATTCTTCTTGTGTTACTGCGTGTACTCCACTGTGTTCCGGATCCGAGTCTTTAACTACTATTACCTGGCCCCTCACCACCAGACGGACGCCTACAGCCTGCAGTTCAGCGGCATGTATGAAACACCATGTGACTGTAACAAAAGCCATCTCAGGCATCTCTTGTTGCTGTATCAGTATTCAGCATTTATTTCTGATTGATTTCGCAGGTTGTTTTGTCGTTTGACGCCTCCACTGTGTCTGAACTTTCTGGGTGTGATTCACATGGACTCCACCATCTCCCATCAGACGAGACAGCAGACAGCGTACACTTCAGTGAGTCACACACCACTCTCACGGCAAAATATGATCACATATCTCTACAACTAGCTTGTAAGACTTTAATGGGCTGGATTATATTCCTATAATAATAATAATAATCATATTTTCATCCTTTTATTCAAAGTATATCTTCATGATTTTGCTGAAATATCTTAAAACGGTGTTCATTAACGAGAACTTAAATTAATGATATTTCCTTAGATTTATTTAAATGTATGCATGTAACAATACTTGGTAATAACAATATTTACTTTATTTTACTACATTTAAATATGGTGACATCGTTAGCACTTTTAATTGATGATGCAAACAAAATATTTCGAATTGGAATTCCATTATTGGGTATTAATGATTTTGCTACTATGCTTTAAATCAGAGACACCATTAAAATATCTTTGTCTAATATATCTAGGAAAACTAATTGGCCATATAAAAAGCATATTAAAATCACAGCATTAATGGTGTTGCTTAATTTTGTCATATATAATATGTATTCAGCATAACATGCATCACTCCACAATCTCTCTCTCTCTCTCTCTATGATAGATAATGGGATCCATGCAGGTCCTGTCCTTCATCGCTAATGGATTTTATATTTATTATCCTATGCTCATCGTTTTGCTCTGCATTGCAACTTACTTCAGGTGAGATGACAAATATTTACTTTTAAATATTACTGCTCCAGTTGTTGTTGGAAGGCGGTTAGCTCTTTGTTTATCCTCTTGATCTTTCTAGTCTGGGCACACGCTGTCTGAATTTGCTCGGCTTCCAGCAGTTCATGGGTGAGAATGATCTGACCTCTGACCTGGTGGACGAGGGGAGAGAACTCATCCGGAGAGGTGCTATAGACCAAATTCAAATTTGTAAATGATATCAAATATAAAAAAAATGTCATGTTATAATTTCATTTCATTAAAATGCTCTAAAAGTTGCTCTTGTTTTCAGAAAGAAGAAAACGGCAGAGAACAGAGGATGGCGAGAACAGACGGAGAGTGAGTGTGTTTCTGTCTAAACTGCCTCACAATTAATGATGAGGGTGGATTTCCTGGTAATACTGATACTGTACCCGTCTGAACCCCGTTTCTCCCGTCTCTGTCAGGATTGGAGGGAACGCTACAGTGAACAGAGGGAAAGATATGGCGGGAGGAGCAGAAGTGTGTACTCGGAGCTGAAGGAGACGGACGGCTCCGGCACAGACTCTGGCAGAGGTGAGGAGGGTTCACTCTGTTACTCTTGTTGCTTTGAGTTCTTGGTCAGATGTGATGAAGAGCATTGGGTGTGTGTGTGTGTGTGTGTGTGTGTGCAGCTCAGTCACGTAGAGATCGAAACGACAAGGCCGAATTACTACAAGACGTCGAACCGCTGGACTTCACTGGAGAAGAACCACAGGAAACAGATAACAGGAGGTCTGTGTTACTATATCGCACAATATAAATCCATACTTTCAGTTATGGGAACTAATAGCTTGAGAATATTACTTTTCTCAGTCACAATGAACACTTTTTCTTTCAAATACAATGCATGGTATATGATACTGAATATATTTAAATGTTTTATATATTTAAGGATTATTGAATTTTCATTTTTTATACAATTCTCTTTTATATGGGTAAAAAGTAAGTAAATCCACCAGTAAATAACCTACAGGAAATGCTTCTTTCTATTGTTTGAATGTTTTATTTAATAAGTCATTATTTAATGGATCAGACTCTAAGAGATAAAGGGTTCGTTCACCCAAAAAGGAAAATTGTGTCATTAATTCCTCACTCTCATGTCGTTCTACACCCGTAAGATCTTTGTTCATCTTCAGAACACAAATTAAGATATTTTTGATGAAATCTGATGGTTCAGTGATTCCAGCAAGATAACGAACACTTTCAATGTCCAGAAAGATACTAAAACATATTTAAATCAGTTCATGTGAGTACAGTGGATCAACATTAATATTATAAAGAGACGAGAATACTTTTTGTGCACCAAAAAAACTAAATAACTACTTTATTCAACAATATCTAGTGATGGACGATTTCAAAACACTGATTCATGAAGCTTTACGAATCTTTTGATTCGAATCAGTGATTCAGATCGCGTCTCAAACTGCCAAAGTCACGTGAACTATTGAAATTGCGAAACACTTATGATGTAACGAAGACTCGTTTACTGAAATCACATGACTTTTGAAAGTGTTCATTATCTTGCTGTCAATAGAGGAATCACTGAACCATCGGATTTCATCAAAAATATCTTGATTTGTGTTCTGAAGATGAACGAAGATTTTACGGGTGTAGAACGACATAATTTCCATTTTTGGGTGAACTAACCCTTTAAAGGTGAGAATATTAAGATTAAGTCGAATATATATATACATTTAATATTAAGACGAATATTAATTTGATTTATTCAGTCATTTTTTTATATTTGTATGTATATTAAATGTGTGTGTGTATATATATATATATATATATATATATATATATATATATATATATATATATATATATATAAAGTATTAATGGAATTTTTATATTTTCATTCATACAACTTCTGATTTTTTTGTCCAAAATTTGAATTAGTTTGGGCCAATAATAATCACATATATATACTCGTGTTTAATATTTAATGCATAATTAATTATCCCAGCTAAATAGATTTTGTGAAGAATTAATTGTGTGATCACGGCATTGTGTAAATGCAGTAGACGTTCAGAGATTTCTGTTTTTCATTTACACACTGACGCATTTACAGAAAACGATTTAAAAATGAACATCACAAGCTGTTTATCATGAGATCAACAATATTTGCTGCATAAGATATCAGAAGAACTGTTAGGAAATTAGGCATTTAAGGATTTAAGCAGATCTCTCATTGTTAATGTCACTGTCTCTCTGTAGGTATCCTGGAGGACATTACCTCTCCACCTCTGCATCTCGTAGCCGCATCTTTGATGATGTATGAGATCCAGGAGAATAAAGGGACTGTTTGCACTTTTTAATACACATTCTTCCTGAAGTGTCCAGTGAGGGACTGCAGCTTTAACGCTTCTGTGTGTCTCTTTGTATGTTTTCTGTGTGTGTCTGTGTGTGTGTGTGTTGCTCTTACCTCCCATTGGCCCTTTACTTCCAGATGAAGCCAAAATAGCAAACCCCACATTCACAGCTGTCGTGCACTGAAGGAACCGCATCTTCACAGCAGTGACGGTTGCTTTTCGTCCAGAGGAACTTTAATATGTGGCTGAAAAGGGAAGAAAAAGTGTCACGTTCTGTATAGAATCTTAATTTGAAGTGTAAAGACTCAGTTTTGACCTCTGACCATCAGGATGAGAACTTGTTTGACCAGTAAATCACATACAGGAAACACTTCTGTCTTTTGAGTATCTTTTATTGTATCGTTCATTATTTAACAGATCACACTTTAAAGTCACAGATAAAAAATATGAAGAATAAATCTCTGATTTTGGTTACTCAGCTCTAGTTTTGTACTGTAAACTTCTGATCAAAAAGTGAATACATATAACAAGAATGCTGTTTTACTTTTTTTCAATTATGTTCTATTTATTATAAATGTCTCTGAATTAATATGAAATATCTGCTCAGAGCTACTGACATTTTGAAGGACAATTTGTGCTTTTTTTGACGACACAAATCTGTATAGCAGCGGTTTTATTTTCTCTCTTTTATTTGTGTTCTTGTTTGTTTGCATTTCCTCAATACCTCAAATAAATATTCCTGAGATCTGAATTATCTTCTGTACAATTGTGTATCACTGAATGAGAAAAAAATGTCTTGACATAAAATAATCACATATATGAGTCTCTACTTGAACAAAACAATTCATACAATCAAAGTGGACTGTATTTATTGCCAGTGATCAACAGAAAAATATATTTCTTTGTTAATTAAAAGGTGTGTGAAGAATCCATTGTGACTATTTCTGATATATTTGGATATTTCCTATTTCTATAGGGCCTTCACTTTCATTCACTCTTTATATTTATGTGATGTCTACTTCATTAAATAAAAATAAATGAGCTCTAAATTAGCACCAGCACATATAGAGATACAAGGAAATAGACAAATTAGTCAAATATAGCACTGAAAAATAATTATAAAATAGAGATTCCTCTAACAGAAAACACTGGCTAAAATAATCAGGGTTATAGATAAAAGGTATATTACAATATATTTAAAAATCTATTCAAATTAAAACCTCTATAGGTAGAAATAGACGCTTATTTCTACGTGAAACTGGTTTAGAGATGAGTTAAGCCATGATTTTACCTTTAATTTCACGCACTCCGATATAACAGGTGGCGGTATGCAGCTTCTCAATGATCTGAAACCAAAACACGAGAAGAAAATTTGAATTTTTATTTGCGCGCGCACTGGATCTCACGGAAAGAAAAACAGAAGGCGCGCACTTTTTCCTGCTTCATTTAAACTCACATAAGGTGACTTTTAAAAACAAAATATAATACTGTTATATTAGATGTTTACTACAACTTTTAATACATTTCTAGCATGAATATTTTCTCAAATTATTTCTTTTATCTCAAAACATATGACCTGTTTTCCCTGGTAATAAAACAAACAAAGGCTGCAAAGGATAAAATGCGCGTGTTGTGGCTTATTTGTGAAATAATTTACAATCCCCAAAAAAAAAAAAAACTTACATTGTATCTATGAAGATCAAAGGTGTTTGTAATAGTGATGTTACATTCGTCAACAAATCGTGGCGACTCACTGTCATGATCGTCTCCCTCCTTAGTGAAGCGATTTTCCTCGCCGCTTTCCAAGACCGCGCGCGTCGAAGGGAGTATTATTGGTTGGGAAGCAATGGGAAGCAGAACGGAATGTCTTCTACTAATGAGGATTTGCTGGACGAGACGTGTCCTCAATCAAATGCCTAGGCTGCTGAATACTGTATAGATTTTATTTGCCTAACGTTTTCTAAAATACTAAGTGCAAACAGTTGGCACTAATCCAAAGGTACTTTTGATACACAATCTCCTCTCGTTGCTTGATAATTCAGCAACAGGGTTGGGGAGTAACGAAATACAAGTAACTTAGTTACGTATTTAAAATACAAAATTTACAGTTTACAGGTACATTTTAAATGGGTGGTAATCAGATTACAGTTACATCTGAAAAGTATTTTAGATTACCAAAGTGATTACTTTGAATTTTAATGTCATTTAAACAGCAATTGGCGATTCTCTGACTCTGACCGTCTGAAAAAGCGGAGTTAAGTTTCATCAACATTTTAATATTTTTAAGAGGGATCATAAAAATGTTGTTATTTTTATTTAGTTCTGTCCTGAACAAGACAAAATGACTGAATTTATAAAAATAAAAAATTGCCCAACTGTCAACTTAACTGTCCTGTCATGACCTGATGATCCACGACTGTTTTCATGTTTTGTGAGTCATTTTATAATTCACTCGTCACTGCAACTTTTTCTCACAATTTGTTTGCATCTCACAATTCTGACTTCTTTTTCTCAGAATTGCGAGATTTAAACTCACAATTGTAAGTTAAAAAGTCAGAATTGGGAGATTTAAACTTGCAATACTTGCAAAACTTTTTTTCTTGCAATTGTGAATTTAGTTTGTGAGTTTATATCTCATAATTCTGACTTTTCTCAATATTGTGAGTTTATATCTCATAATTCTGACTTTTTGCCAATATTGTGAGTTTATATCTCATATTTTTGACTTTTCTCAATATTATCAGTTTATATCTCATGTTTGCCTTTTCTCAATATTGCGAGTTTATTATAATTTTGACATTTCTCAATATTGCGAGTTTATTTCTCATAATTCTGATTTTTCTCAATATTGCGAGTTTATTTCTCATAATTCAGATTTTTCTCAATATTGCGAGTTTATTTGTCATAATTCTGATTTTTCTCAATATTGCGAGTTTATTTCTCATAATTCTGATTTTTCTCAATATTGTGAGTTTATATCTCATAATTCTAACTTTATAACTCACAATTGCAACTTTATATCACACAATTCTGAGGGAAAAAGTCAGAATTGTGAGATAAAAACTTGCAATTTCCTTTTTTGTGATTGTTCCACACTTATTAGTATTCCAAAGTATTCTAAAGTATTTAGATTAAATTACTAAACTTTAGTAATGTAACGAAATATGTAACAAATGACTTTTTAAAGCATGTATTTTGTAATCTGTAGTGAAATACATTTTAAAAGTAACCTACCCAACCCTGTTCAGCAAAAAAAAAATACTTGCAATCTAGTTGTGTGGAAAATGTGCATTTCATGCATACACCAAATAAATAAACCTGTGCATTATACATATTTCAGTAATATAGTGTAATAGATTTTTTAGCGGATTTCTTGGAGAATCTTCATTTGTACTTTTCACAGAAACGCTGAATTGCCAACATCACTCTTCCTTGATCAACACCAGAGAAGAAAATGAATCGCAGAAACATCTCGGTGACAAAATGCAAAATATTATGCTTCATTTATCTGATTTATAAATGATTTTCTAATTTCTAAGCTTGACTGTTGTCATTCTTTGTTTTGTATTAAGCTAAACGTTTCATTGTATTGAATGTTGAATGCCTAAATACTTTTGGTGAAGATTGTGTAATGTCTATTTTTAGAAAGAACAGATTGACAGTAACAGTGGAGCCAGAAGGGCATCACGAACTGATGAAAATGTACAGGTAAGGTCATGATAACTGATTCAAGTCTAAGAAATAAAGTTCCCTATCTGGCAGTCATGTTCGATGTTATGTTGATGGCTGACAAATGGGTACTCACTTGGGAGCCCCAATCACCTCTGAATTTTATAAAAACGGCCAGTGGAATTTGCATGCCAAGGCACTCCCCAGTACATACGAGTATATAAAGGGTATATACCATATGTATATATACCATATACTGTATATACCATGTATATACCAGAGGAGTCATTTCATAGTTCCTAGAACTAATGGTGGAAGTACCCGCTTTTTGGGGTCTTCGCACCGCGGGGACTGGGAACAATTTTAGTTCTAGAAACGCCTTTTGGGGGAAACGCAAACTAATTGGCCGAGCGCACACGAAACAAGCACCTGCCATTTAAAAAAAAAGTGTAAACACAGATTATAGCCTATATATTTTCTTCACAAACTAACTATGAACATGGAAAACAGTGATCGTTTGACCTCTCAACCTTTATGCTGAGGAGAAAAACCAAAATCCAACGTAACTTTGAGAAGACCAAGCGAAACATTATGTATTTCTGCTCAGCTAACAACATTGGGCATCAACCACATGGCAAACAATAATACTTTTTCATATACTGTCTACTTTCTCTATATAACAGTTCTATAAACATATTTGACAAGACTGTTAGATCATAAACTAATGAAGATGAGAATTGGAGCACTGTGTGCTCAGGCTCTAGCTTTCTCAGCACCGTCAAACTAAAAGTCACAACAAGAAGTGCGGATTACTTCAGAGTTCATACTGGCAGTGAGAATGCAACCAGGAAAATGGCCCTATAGGAATATTTAGTTCTCGGGGAACCATACTTGTGGATAGCTCCAATAACTAAGTTCCTAGAACTGGCCCAGTGTGAAAGCCCCTTAAAATGGCAGCTCGCACTTGTTGAGAAATTTGCTTCAGAGCCGAGTGTTGCAACAGTGATCACTCTTTCCAAATCATCTTGAAAAAGAGTTGCAGTGTGGGGATGTCTCTGGACAGGTGAAGAGGGCGCAGTCAGTGGTTTTTCGCCAGTGCACTGATAAGTGCAGCGATTCTCCCCTTGGTGCTTCAGTCAAAAGGCTATTTTTTTTCCTTAAAAGAGCAAATCACACAACAAGCGTCTTTGCAGAGTCACAGGCATGGTTAACACTTTGGTAGTCCTGAGGGTTACAGTGGGAGAGCTTCCGCCAGGCCAGCCCCCACAGACCTCCCACTCCTGTACCATTGAACTGCCAGGCTATTGTCCCCTGCAGAAGATGATGCTGAGCTTCCCCCTTTCTGGCGTGGTGGTTCATGCAGAGTTGGCAGAGGCCATCAAGCAAATCCTGCCCGGCGTGACACCTCTGCCACCAGGCCACTCATTGTCTGCTCATTGCTGAGGGCATCCCCCTGCGGTGTCTACACCCGCTCCGGAGAGGCCACAATGTCGAGCATCCTGCAGGAAGGCAACGCAGCCTGTCCCTCACACCGCTGCTGAGACTTTCAAGTCTGGGCGGCCCAGAGATGAGGGAAGCTGCTCTACACCTACTTTCTCAATAAAAGAGCAATTTCCTCATTCTCTGGGCCATATCTGGTGGAGTTTGGCAATGAGTGACACTATGCTTCCTCACTCACAGTCCCACCTTCCACATTCGCCACGTGCCAAAAAGTCATGGATTGAGGATGCACTGCTTGCTAATGCGTCTCTGGCCACCCCCTCATGAAACCCTGGGAGCAAGGTAAGTGTCACACCACACTCACTGCCTCTACTTCCGAACACAACTCTTCCAGGGTTGGGTCCTAGTGTGCCCATTTGTTGCCCCTCCGTGGGTACATCGGTTGCTCAGTTGTGTGGCTGACACGCTCTCACAACAGCTCATGCTTCCGGGAGAGTGGAGACTCTATCCCCAGGTGGTCCAGCTAATCTGAAGTCTATTCGGGGATCCACTTGTAGACTTGTTTGCCTTCCGGGAATCCTCCCACTGTTTTACCCCCTGACCGAGGCACCCCACAGCATGGACACATTGGCACACAGCTGGCCCTGGGGCCTATGCAAAAGGTCAGGGAGGATGGGGAGCAGGTTCTGTGACCTAATGCTCCTCGTGGCAGCAGATTCTCCTGAGGAAGGAGCTACTTTCCCAGGGAAAGGGTACCATATGGCAACTGCGTCTGGACTTCTGCAGCCTCCACGTGTGGTCTCTGGAGGGGACCGGCGGTGGTAGACACTATCACTCAAGCTAGAGGCCCCTCTACTCCATGAGCTTATGCTTTGAAGTGGAGTCTGTTCGTTGAGTGTTGTTCCCGCTGGGAAGACCCCTGGAGATGCCCGATCAGCTCTGAGCTTTCTTTCCTGCAAGAGAAGTTGGAGCCGAGGCTGTTTCCCTCCACCTTGCAGGTGTATGTTGCCACCATTGCGGCACATCATGATGCAGTAGACGGTGAGTCACTGGGAAAGTACGACCTGGTCATCAGGTTCCTGAGAGGCACCAGAATGTTAAATCCTCCTAGGCCATGCCTCACCCCGTCCTGTGATCTTTTCTGAGGTCCTCTCTGGACTGCAGAGAGCTCCCTTTGAGCTGCTTGAGCTAAATCCTGTCTCTTAAGACAGCGTTCCTGACCTTGCTCACTTCCATCAAGAGGGCGGGGGACCTGCAGACATTTTCGGTCAATGATTCGTGCCTTGAATTCGGAACGGCTTTGACTCGTGATCCTGAAACCCTGGCCTGGATATGTGCCCAAAGTTCCCACCACTCCCTTTCGATACCAGGTAGTGAAATTGCATGGTTTGCCCCCAGAGGAGGTGGGTTCAGCCTTTGCGTTGCTGTGATCCCTTTGTGCCCTGCGGATTTACGTGGACTGTATGCAAAGCTTTAAAAGCGCTGAGGAGCTCTTCGTCTGTTTTGGAGGACAGCAGAAGGAAAAGGGTTGGCCCACTGGATAGTGGAAGCCGTCACCTTGGCGTACTTCAAGTGAGTGTCCGCGTCTGCATCTCCCGACACTTGTAACACAGTTCTGTGGTTGTGGTGCTTTCCATGGGTCACCATTTGTCAGTCATCAACATAACATTAAATGTGGATGACAGATATGGAACGTCTTGGTTACTTTTGTAAACCTCGTTCCCTGATGGATTCCAGAGATGATACGGAGGTAATGTGAAAACGCATTTTCAGTGAAATGGTGCACATTAAAGAAACTAAGAATCTTGCATGCTTTGAGTGAACTTTTGACGTCATAAAATTAAATGTAATTTTGGTAATGTCCTAAATTTTATTCAAGTGTGTTCAGTTATTAATAATAAAATGCTATTTTAATGTTGCTTGTGCCATTTTTCTAGGAAAGAATAAATCTTACGAGCAAGAAAAAAGGGAATAATGGCCGTGATCCTGTAAAGGTTTGTTGCATACCGACATATCTGTATCAATGGATGAAGATTAGTTAAGGGTCTCGTGAAAAAGTGTGTGGAATTTCTCTCACCAAAACATTTTGGAAAGACAAAACTTCTTGATCGCTGCTTAAAAAATCCATCTTTTTAGTCATAATTTTTTGTTATAGTAAACCCATGTGCACTCTAGTGGACTCACGTTAACAATGCTGTTTTGTTGATATTTACTCAGGAAAGGACAAACAATTTTTTCAAGGATGAAGTTAAAGAGGGTCCATCAAAAAGCCATATGCAGCAGGTATGTGAATTTTAATGGTAGTTGGTGCTTATCAACTGATATGCCTTTACCTGTATTGCACCTCTTGTCCTATAGATCAGTGTTGAATCAGTGAGCTAGTCTTCTACTTCATGAAAAAAAAAAAAGTGCACATTATGAACTGTTGTGATCAGTGACTTGTGGATCCAAATTAAATCTGCAAAATTGTGCAGATACGCATCCCTGTTATATATTATTTGTATATTTTTAATAATATGCAATATTGCTAATCATTTAATGGAAATGTTTTATTCATAAATGTTTTTTGTATTATTGTTCTTCTGAATTTAACAGTGTGAGGAAGAGCAAAGCCATACTTCCAATTTCCACAAACATGCAGTGACGTGTGATACATCCAAGACTGTGCTTGATGCTCTTAATACAAAGAGTTTCACGAAGATTAAAAAAGACAACATTATGAAAGCAATAATTATTCTGCGTTCTCAGATTAATCTTTACTTACTGGAGAGGTCACTGGAGAGGCAGCAAGAGAACCTGAAGAACAAGTCTCAGGTCCAATCGTTCTTCAGAGCAGAATTTGATAAAAGCGTTCAGAGTTTCTCTGAGGTGTATAAAGTGAAGGAGCTCATGAAGCTCTCTGACTCTGTGTGTCAGATTCGAGTGGAGGGATCCGCCAGAGGAACCGGCTTCCTGCTCTTTGGGCAATTTATTCTCACTAATGCTCATGTTGTTAGGGAATTTCTTGAGTCTCCAGACAAGTTTCCTTCTACAAAGTGTTTAGAAGCCGCATTTGATTTTGAACGTCTCGACTCAAAGGTAAAGCTGGTGCCGGTCAAGAAACAGGTTGCTGCTTACTGTTACATAACAGATGTCAATAAAAGGCGTCTTGACTTTGCTCTTCTTGAACTGGATGCTGTTGATGAAATCAAAGACCGTCCTGAGTTGCTCAGTCGTTTTTGTCCTGGGCCCCTTCATAGTGGTGGGGTCTGCATTGTGGGACATCCAGATGGTGGGATTAAGAAAATGGACCCCTGCTTCATCATCAACAGAGAGAATCTACAAGAGGCTGCAGATAAACACATCTCTAAGAATGCTGATTTCATTAATGTGATTACACAGAGGAGTTTTGAAGATAAATGGGACATTTATGAAAACCAGATCAATTATAATTCCTGTTTCTTTCATGGATCTTCTGGCTCTCCAGTTTTTGATGAAGACTGCTATCTGATTGGTGTGCACACTGGTGGATATGTGTACAAAGGAGAAAGAGGTCAAATTAGGAGCATTGTGGAATACACCTATTCCATGCAGCCCATTCTGGATATGATCAGAGCACAGGCTAGGATAAGAGGTTTGCATGAGATTGTCAATGTCTTAGAACCCTACAGCAATAAAAGCAATAAAAAGTCTGAGGCTGCAGATAAATAGAATCTGACTGACTATGAGATGGAAGATTGTGATTGAAGCCATCCACACATTTCTCCATTTCTTTGGGAAAACATGACAAGAAGCCTTCAATTCTGAGAGATTGTTCACTGTCGTTATGGGCTTTCACTTTTCATTTAATTCTTAGCTATGATTGTGTTCAAAAGCAGAAGTTACACTTGTTTTCTCGTTTTTGACAAGTGTAGTCCTGTATCTCAACTGCAGGTGATTGAGGGCAGAACAGTGAACATTTATTTGGCAGGCACTACAATTAGTTTTTTTTTCTTTGCAGTTTCTTTACATTGTTATTCATACAGATTTGTGTATTCATATATTCATACTCATTTCACTCATACAACAGATCATTTACTCATCTTTAAATGCATTTTTCTTATATTCTTTTTTTTTTAACTTTTTACGTCTGTTGATGTATTAGTGATTTTACATTGATTTATTTGAATGTTTTGTCTTCGTTGTAAGGGATCATGTTCAAGCTTTAACAGTAATCCTCTTTGAATCACAAATACACCAAATGAATTGATATTGACAATCGCTGTAATAAGAGACAACAATACAATCAAATGTAAATATATTCAGAATCAGGATTCATACAGCCAAATCTCAGATCACAGTTGTTCATACCTACTTGATTCTAGATGTCAATTACAACAAATGAAACCATTTAACAAATACAGCATTAATTTTTATTTTACTCTCATGTTTTTTTACCGTGTACCTTGTGTGATTCATGTTTTGTTTTGATTGCTCATTATGTTGGGAAGATTCTAGGATCTTCAGTTTGTTGGAAAATGTTTTGAATGTCTTGTAAATAAGAAATAGGAAAACATTGAATCTTTATAAATAATCTTGCAGTTTTCTTGTCTTGTGTTGATCTATTTCCCAGTGAAACAAGAAGCTTAGGACATATTGAAAGTAAACTTAAAGTTAATTCATTCAACTTTGAGGAGTACAGCATTTAGATGACCTTAGATTAAAAAAAATCCTCCAGGTCCAGTACATTCATTGGTTTTTCAGCATCTGGAGGTTTTTCCTGAAGACTATATTGAGCAGTTTAACTGCTCAGGACAAACCAGGGACTTACTATTACAAAATATAAAAACAGTTTTTGATCATCCAAGCAACAACACAGTATAAAGAACCACAGATACATTGATCTCCTGAGATACGGACAATACAAACACATACAGGCATCTGTAGAGTGAGGATGCTCTAAAAACTTTTAAAGCAGTGAAATCAACTGCATATACTGTCTGAAATGTAAGTTAAAAAAAAAATTAAGTAGATCTGAGTAACTGCATTTGGTACCACAACAAATAAAATTGAGTAGAAATAATTGCAGGAAAACATTAAAATATAATATATATATATATATATATATATATATATATATAGTAATATTAACTTTTAATTTCCTTCAGCGCATCCTCGTTTTATTTCTCTGTCCCAAAATCTTTTTGGATCAATTGGTTGATGTTTACGTTTATGGGACTTGTCTTTGTTGACAGAAGCAGCTACAAACAGAAAAGAATAATTGTTTTCCAGAACGACTGCACGAAACAAGCTAGTTGCTCGATAGACACTACAACTACTATTTCCGCATTTGTCCATAAGACTGTGTTGTCATGGCTTCTAATGCAGTAAAAGCGGAAACCGAGGGTAACGCGGATATGACGTTGTTGACAGGCTATTCCCACACACGTGCCAGAGCGTTGGTTAAAATCGCAATTTCTCATGCTTTACAAAGAGTTGGAAACATTTGGGATAGAGATTGCTATGAACTGAGATGATTTACAGTCTTTTTAGTGATCATAAACTGAGCTCTCTTTTCACTCTTTCTAGACTATATACAGCGGGGAAAATAAGTATTTGACACATCAGCATTTTTATCAGTAAGGGGATTTCTAAGTGGGCTATTGACACAAAATTTCCACCAGATGTAGCCATCAAGCCAAATATTGAATTCATACAAAGAAATAAGAACATTTAAGTATACAAGTTGAGTCATAATAAATAAAGTGAAATGACAGTATACATGCAGTTGACACTGTGAGCAGGTGTACTCTCAATTTGATGTGAAATGGGTCTGTGGAAACTAAGACTTTTTAGTTTCAGAATGTGTGGACAAAACAGCATGAGTGTTGAAGGGCTTTTATTTTGGAATTCAGCAGCAGACAGTGTCAGACTGTGAGGTGTACTATCATTTTCAGGTGTAATTGGCCTGTGAAATATTTATTTATTTATATTTATTTATTAGGATTGTTTTTTTTCCATTTCCTCAGGAAGACTTTTGTTTTGGAAGTCAGCATATCATACAGTGAAAGTCTGAGCTATACTATCATTTACAGGTGAAATTGGGCTGTGAAACATTTATTTATTTATTTAGTTATTTTCATTTATTCAGCCCGACCGACCGACTGAATAAATTCATGAGAAATCACCTTCAGATCAGTTTTCTGAAAGTCTCACTGTAATAGCAAGTGTATGCACGGGCCGTGAAATATACGGGCCGCTAGATTGACCGCTGATTTCGATGTGGTTCAATAACTACAGTGAAAGCTGAAAAGCTGATAGCTATATTATAAGTAAAACGAGAGCTTCATACTGTCTTTAAACAATTTACAGTAGCTTGTACCTGTTGAATTCAACCATACCGTTTCAGAAATGTGTATTAGTCCACAGTGTTTGTCCAGGACTTAATTAGGAAAGTTCTGGTGATAGAAAGATTCCACTGCCTCAGAGGAATCAAAGATCTGTTCCACACCGTTACATCTCACTCGGAGGCGAGCAGGGTATAGCATTCTAAAGCGAGCACCTTGCTTGTAAAGGGTTAGTTCACCCAAAAATGAAAAGTAGTAATTTATTACTCACCCTAATGTCCTTCCACACCTGTAAGACCTTCGTTCATCTTTGGAACACGATATTTTTGATAAAATCCGATGGCTCAGTAAGGCAGACCTGCATCGCCAGCAAGAACACTCCTTTTCAATGTCCAGAAAGCTACTAAAACACTTAAAACAGTTAATGTGAGTACAGTGGTTCATCCTTAATATTATAAAGAGAATACTGTTTGTGTGCCAAAAAAATAACGACATATTCAACAATATCTAGTGATGGGCGATTTCAAAACACTGCTTCATGACGCTTCGAAGTTTTAAGAATCATTTGTTTCGAATCTGACGTCATAAGTGTTTTAAAACTTCAATAGTTCACGTGACTTTGGCAGTTTGATACGCTCTGAACCACTGATTCGAAATCAGTGTTGCCAGACGTACGATAATTATCGTATTTGTACAATAATTTTGATCTCTGTACGATGTACTATCAATAATGAAATATATCCCATAATGTACAATAATTTCTGAATTTTGTGCCACTTCCAATAATGGTCGTTGTAAACATTGGGCTTCTTATAGCCTACTTATTGGTCTAGCTGTGGATCCTCTATAACGTCATGATGGTAAGAAGAACTTCAACGCATGACTTCCATCTCATCTCACCTGACGTCTTCTCTGCCAATCATCGTGGAGAATGACTCGCTCTCTCGCGAGCACAAGTTAACTTTCCTGCCATGGCGTAGGTCAGTTGTTTCGTTAAGATACGCCTAGTTATTTATCTATTGTGGTAATTTGTAGGCCATGCAGGAACATTGCATAGCACTTTAGTTTTTACAATAAATATTGTTAGAATTGCCCCCCCTTTTCCAGTAAGCATTCAAAGACTTTCACTACAGTATTTGGATGTGTCATGAGGACGAACTCCGTGATCCCCTCCTCTGGCCAACAGAGGGCACCCTCACCCGAGTATTAGCCTTTTCCCTCCATTCATTGACTGTACTACATTTCCCATCAGCCCCGTACCTTGGCACTGATTACGGCCCAGCTGTAGTGAATTCTGTGGCCCTATTTAAGAGACTGTTTCTGATCTGTTCATTGCATAGTCTTGTTTCCTGTTCGGTACATTACTAAGCGTAATTGATAAAATATTTTAGCAGCTATTTCTGCTTGTCATGTTGGTTTTGGCGACAAGACAGCAGGTCAGCACCCTTTAATAAGTCGCTTTATGAAAGGGGCACGCCGTAAGAGGCCAGTGGCCAGGCAGATGGTCCCCTTGTGGGATTTGTCGTTGGTTTTAGAGGCCCTTTCTCAACACCCTTTTGAGCCGTTAGAAGGTATTGGGTTGAAGTTTCTCTTTCTTAAGACAGCTTTACTGGTAGCACTGGTGACGGCTAAGCGCGTGAGCGACTTACAAGCCCTGTCTATCAGCCCGTCTTGTTTACAATTTTCCCCGGGATTCACAAGGGTTTCTTTTCGCCCTAACCCTGCTTTTGTACCTAAAGTAGTGGACTCTGCTTATAGATGTCCAACTACAGAACTTATGGCTTTTCACCCTCCCCCTTTTTCTTCTCCGGAGGAGGGGAGATTGAATGCATTATGTCCGGTTCGGGCGCTTCACGTGTACATGGAGAGAAAAGCAAGTTGGCACGCCAACGGCTGTCCCACTGGATTGTAGAGGCTATATCTCTAGCATATAAATGCAGTGGAGCTCAACCTCCTGAAGGCTTAAAGGCCCACTCCACTAGGGGCATGGCTACTTCATGGGCTTTACTTGGTGGAGTTTCGGTTCAGGATATCTGTGCGGCGGCGAGTTGGGCTACGCCGCACACTTTTGTGCGGTTCTATAGACTGAATGTGTCTGAGCCATCTGTGGCACATGCGGTGCTAACCAGCAGGTTGAGACCCACTTAATTGTGTATAGCTAACGTTGTGCAATCCGGGAGTGGTCCATATCTCCCATAAGTGAAACACCGAGCGAAGTTAGAAAAAGAACGATGGGTTACTTAACGTAATCCCGGGTTCTTTGATAACAGAGTGAGGTGTTTCACCAACACTTCCCTCCTTGCACAGGAACGGGAAGAAATGTCTCTATAATGATTTCGATAGGGGTCGACCTGAGTGATATAGGTGGGGCGGAGCCTGATCACAGGTCGACCTGTCTGTCAAGGACAGACATGGTGTCATTGAAGCTTCCGTAGTTGGTCACGCCAAAGCGTCTCTCATAAGTGAAACACCTATATCAAAGTTATTTGATATGTTACCTATTGCAATATAATATTGTCACTCCCACATATTTAGCTATTATAACTGTGCTTATTTCTGTCGTTGGTATAAGTAGCAGTGGGTGGTAATAGACAAGAAATGCAGTTTTCCACCATGTTGCTGAAAACGTTTTTTAGTCATTCGGCAACCCTGCAGCCTGAACACCTGTAGGAGATCCACCCTTAGATTAGCATGTGTTTTTAACTACATTGTAAAAAGATCTATAATTTTCTATAGTCTGGACACTTTTAAATTTATCTCCCACTGACCTCTGAATTCATGTCATCTTTATTACTGCTCTCATTTGTTTCTTCTTGGAGAGTGTACATTTAAAGACCCAGCAAAACCCTTATCTTTCAGCAGTTATAAATGATACTGTTGTTGTGGAGAATAATGATTTTAATCATGCATCTTTTTAAAAAAGTTTTTATTTTTTTATTAAATATATTAAATAAAAAGGGGACTGTAATGTCATTGCATAATGTCCCATAATATACACCATAATACACACACTGATGAGCCTAAAAATTATGACCAGCCAATCATCCGGCCATTCATGTGGACGGATTCGACACGTCACCCACCGAAACACTGTTGCAGACCTTACCCCCAAATTCCCCCGATCTTGTAGAACCCATGCCTCGGTGGGTCGGAGCTGTCTTGGCAGCACACAGAGGACCAACAGCATATCAAGCAGGTGGTCATAATGTTTTGGCTCACTGGTGTGTGTTTGTTTGTGTATATTTTAAAATGGTTCTGGGATTAAATATAGCCAATCAGTATTTATATGGGGATTGGGAGGCCATGATGATGGATAGAAGCCAATGGGCAAATTTGGCCAGGATGCCGGGGTTATACCCCTACTCTTTTCGAAGGACATCGTGGGATTTTTAATGACCACAGAGAGTCAGGACCTCGGTTTAACGTCTCATCCGAAGGACGGTACTTTTTTTTGGACAGTATAGTGTCCCCATCACTATACTGGAGTGTTAGGACTCACACAGACCACAGGGTGAGAGCCCCGGGCTGGCCTCACTGACACCTCTTTCAGCAGAAACCTAGTTTTTCCAGGAGGTCTCCCATCCAGGTACTGACCAGGCTCAACCCTGCTTAGTTTTATGTGGGTAACCAATCTTGGGCAACAGGGTGATAGCTGCTGGTTGTGTATGGCTTGGGGCTGCTGCGTCAATTTCCTGTCATGGTTAATCTGCTGATGGTACCAGACTGACCCATAATTATTTTGTTGTTATTCTCCAACTCATGGATCTAAAATACAAACAGAAATCAGGTTTATTGTCTAAACATTACACAAACTGCATAGAAAACAAATGCGCAACAAAGAGAGGCAACATTCTTTAAAAATGGACATTTAAGAAAGCAGGTAAAAATTGTTCAGAAGGTCTAAACATACAGCGCTACTTGTCTTATGTATGAGGATTGGCTAGATGACAGTTGCACACATTGAAAGGTAGCATAAGAAAGCTAATATCTACAGTCTGACATTTAAACCAAATCAAAAAGATTTCAAAAAGTAATTATTACCTTAAACCAGTCGTGGAGAAGGACATTGCAAAGGATGTGTAATCCGCGGTGTTGTAACGCCGCGCCAGCAAAGGGAGCCCTCTCCCGAATACTGAATGCTATCTGCTCCCTCTGCTGCCACCTGGGACTTCCTGTTTGGGGCGTATTCAGGGCGAGCACTCACGCTCTTTTGTTACGAAGTATTGCCAGTTTCACTGCCTTACCAAGCGTTATCCATGTTTACCTGCCTGCTACCATTGTTCACGACCTTGCCCGTTTTACCCGTTTCATTGCCTGTTGGATTATCCCTGATATGCCTGTATTGACTACGGATTACTCACGGGGTGCCGGTTCGCCCCCAACTGCCCCAATCCTGAAACACCCAGATCCAAGTCTACCGTTTATAGTTGAAGTCGATGCGTCTGATTGCGGAATTGGAGCCGTGTTATCCCAATGCCATGGTCAACCGGGTAAACTATTTTCTTGTGCCCTCTTTTCCAGAAAACTCACAACTGCAGAGAGTAACTAGATAGAAAAGTTTGTCGAGACAAACTTCAAGTTGGCTTGAAAAAGCCTAGCCAGAAAATTTGAAGTAGTTTGAAAAGCATGATGTTTGAAATAGTTTAAGTTTTAGTTTAGAAATTTTGATAGATAGATAGATATGGTCAGATGATAGATAGATAGATGTGGTCAGATGATAGATAGACAGATAGATAGAGTCAGATAATAGATAGATAGATAGATAAATACATAGACTCAGATGATAGATGGATAGATAGATAGATAGATAGATAGATAGATAGATAGATAGATAGATAGATAGATAGAGTCAGATGATATAGATAGATAGATAGATAGATAGATAGATTAGAAAAATTAGATAGAGTCAGAGATAGATAGACGAGTTTGAGTTTAAATGGCTCAGAAAAAGTACATACAATGGCAGTTTAGAGTTTTGAGTCTAATGGGTTTCCGTAGTTGGCTCATTTTGACGTTCCTTCAATGAAAGTCAATGGGATTTTTATGATGATTAATATTAATTTTAATTGTTTAATTTTAATAATTTTTCAAGCCAACTTAATTACGACGTGGGGAACAAAGAATTACTATCTATGAAAGCAGCATTAGAGGAATGGCGACACTGGCTTGAGGGAGCAATTCACCCGTTCCAGGTAATCACAGATCACAAGAACCTTGAATATATCAAGAATGCTAAACGCCTCAACCCACGACAAGCTCGATGGGCTCTGTTTTTTTACCAGATTCCAGTTTACCGTTACATATCGACCCGGTAGTAAAAATAGCAAGGCAGATGCATTATCTAGAAGACATGACCCTCCTATACACTCAGGCAACCCAGACAATATTCTTCCACCATCGGTAATTATTGCCCCGGTATTATGGGATCGAATGGAGGAGATTCAAAGAGAACAGGCTAATGACCCAATACCCGCTAACTACCCACCGAATAAACACTACCTCAAAATCTTCGAGAGCCTCCACCACCTTTGGACATTGATGGGACTCCGGCGTACAAGGTACGCGAGTTACTCGACTCTAGGCGTAGAGGGGGTCGGCTCCAATATTTGGTGGATTGGGAGGGCTATGGACCAGAGGAGAGATCATGGGTAGCTGCCAACGACATCCTGGATCCTTCTCTCATCAAGGACTTTCATCGAGCAGAGACCCGACCGTCCAGCTCCACGACCACGGGGACGTCCTCGCCGAGCGCCAGGAGGCGCTCCTAGAGGGGGGGATTCTGTAACGCCGCGCCAGCAGAGGGAGCCCTCTCCCGAATACTGAATGCTCTCCGCTCCCTCTGCTGCCAGAGGGACTTCCTGTTTTGGGTGTATACTCACGCTCTCTTGTTGCGAAGTATTGCCAGTTTCACAGCACGGGTGCTGTTTCGCTGGTCCAGCACGGGGGTGCTGGTTCGCTGTCCCAGCACGGGGGTGCTGGTTCGCTGGTCCAGCAAGAGTTGCTGGTTCGCTGGTCAAGCACGGGGGTGCTGGTTCGCTGGTCCAGCACGGGGGTGCTGGTTCGCTGTCCCAGCACGGGGGTGCTGGTTCGCTGTCCCAGCACGGGGGTGCTGGTTCGCTGGTCCAGCAAGAGTTGCTGGTTCGCTGGTCCAGCAAGAGTTGCTGGTTCGCTGGTCAAGCAAGAGTTGCTGGTTCGCTGGTCCGGCACGCGGTGCTGTTTCGCTGGTCCGGCACGGGGTGCTGTTTCGCTGGTCCAGCACGGGGGTGCTGGTTCGCTGTCCCAGCACGGGGGTGCTGGTTCGCTGGTCCAGCACGGGGGTGCTGGTTCGCTGTCCCAGCACGGGGGTGTTGGTTCGCTGTCCCAGCACGGGGGTGCTGGTTCGCTGGTCCAGCAAGAGTTGCTGGTTCGCTGGTCAAGCAAGAGTTGCTGGTTCGCTGGTCCAGCACGCGGTGCTGTTTCGCTGGTCCAGCACGGGATGCGGTTTCGCTGGTCCAGCACGGGGGTGCTGGTTCGCTGGTCCAGCACGCGGTGCTGTTTCGCTGGTCCAGCACGGGGGTGCTGGTTCGCTGGTCCAGCACGGGGGTGCTGGTTCGCTGGTCAAGCACGCGGTGCTGGTTCGCTGGTCCAGCACGCCCATGCTGTTTCGCTGGTCCAGCACGGGCGTGCTGGTTCGCTGGTCCAGCACGCGGTGCTGTTTCGCTGGTCCAGCACGGGGGTGCTGGTTCGCTGGTCCAGCACGGGGTGCTGGTTCGCTGTCCCAGCACGGGGGTGCTGGTTCGCTGGTCAAGCAAGAGTTGCTGGTTCGCTGGTCCAGCAAGAGTTGCTGGTTCGCTGGTCCAGCACGGGGGTGCTGGTTCGCTGGTCCAGCACGGGGAGCTGGTTCGCTGGTCCAGCACGGGGGAGCTGGTTCGCTGTCCCAGCACGGGGGTGCTGGTTCGCTGGTCCAGCACGGGGGTGCTGGTTCGCTGGTCCAGCACGGGGAGCTGGTTCGCTGGTCCAGCACGGGGAGCTGGTTCGCTGGTCCAGCACGGGGGTCCAGCATGCTATTTTTTTCTTATTTCAAACCTGGGGGCTTGGGGCTGCTGCGGCAATTTTCTGTCATGGTTAATCTGCTGACGGTACCAGACTGACACATAATTGTGTCATCGTTATTCTCCACCTCACTGATCTGAAATTCAAACAGAAATCAGGTTTATTGTCTTAATTCATTACACAAACTGCATAGAAAACAAATGCGCAACACAGAGAGGCAACATTCTTTAAAAAATGGAAATTTAAGAAAGCAGGTAAAAATTGTTCAGAAGGTCTAAACATACAGCGCTACTTGTCTTATGTATGAGGATTGGCTAGATGACAGTTGCACACATTGAAAGGTAGCATAAGAAAACTAATATCTACAGTCTGATAATTAAACCAAATCAAAAAGATTTCAAAAAGTAATTATTACCTTAAACCAGTCGTGGAGAAGGACATCTTCCAGTTTAATCCGCTTCTTTGGGTCAAGCCGCAGACAACTGCAAATAAAATCGCAGCATTCTGTGGAGAAAGATGGGAGAGACGTCTGATTATTACCTTAAACTTCACAAATATCATCATTTATTAAGCCACTAGGCTCAGATGTTCATTTTCCTAAATTGTTACTTTGTTCTATTTAGTAAGATTCAGAATTAAAATTGTCCTTTGCTGAAATGAAGATCTTACTTTGTGACAAGCCATCTTTGGTCCAGCTGTTAATTTGGATGAGGTCCAGGTCTGAGCTCCTTGGAAAAGTCCGGCACACTATTAGAAACAAGACTATCCCGAGGGACCACACTGTTGCTGGTTCCCCGTGATACCTGCCATCTTTTCTATACTCTGGGGGGTGGTACTTTTTTGTGCCTGGAGGAAAAAGACGTGTGATTCATTAGTTTCCGTTAACACGGGATATTGACTAGAATATTCATTACCATGTAAGAAATAAAATGATACTAATTGATTCACAACGGTGGATCCCATTTTTGACTTTGAGAAATCATACATACCAGAATAGGATGTGTAATCCGTGCTGTTAAGGAATGCACCGCATCCGAAGTCGATCAATTTGACTTCAAGGGTGTCCGGGTTAATCAGCAGGTTTTGCGGCTTTATATCTCGATGGAACACTCCACGCTGGCAGCATATTTGAGCTGCGAGTGCTACCTGCGGCATGATAATCCATGCCAAATCCTCCTCATTCATGGGGCCCTTGTAGCTCTCTAAAAATTCATTCAAGGACTGACAGGGCATGGGCCGCTCAAGCACCATGATGTAGTTGTCAGCCTGATCCTGCCAGTCCAGAAGCTGGATGATCTGAGGAACCCTGGGCTCATTTGCCTGAATATGCAGCGCGACCTCTATCGGTAAGGGTCTGGAATAACCATGCTAGAAAAGTAGATGGATATAGGATTTAGACCAGTCCGGGACAAACTGTTGACAAAGGTAGTTTGTCTATTGAAAAAGCATTTATAGTTTGTGATTGTTAATATGAGATGTGTGAAATTGTAAACAGTGACTGAGAGGACAAAGTACTTACAATACTGACATATGCTGCATTCTCATTGGAGGCAAATTTCACTGCCACCTGATGAAAAAAAAAATAGATTTGCGTAAGAATCGTTTACAATTCATCTGTTCAAAGTTCACATATTTCAATCATTAAAACTGAACGTACATGTACAAATTCATGAATTAAATTTTAAACATATAGAGCAAGTCTGACTATTTACACAGGTCTGGCATGTCAAGTGCACTAAATAGTGAATATAAGACACACTAAGAGTGCATGGATAAGAGAGTCAGATGAGTATAATACAAGAATAGTTATCTAGATAGATATTGTAAGTAATGAAAATTGATACCTGAACGTCATCTTCCAGACGAGTCGCTTCAAAAACAGTTCCAAAGCCTCCGCGACCCAGCTGATTGCCGATTTTATATCTTGTGGAATTGATTTCTGTTAAAAGAAAAATTAGAGGTGTTGACATGAAATGTATCTATTTTATCTAAAACTATTTCAAGAAGATTTGTCTGATTCATATTAATTGAATATAGTTGCTTTTAAAAATTCAAAGTCTCACTATAAGACTAGTGGTCTTTCATTTTTTGTATAAAATATACACTTTCACCTTACTAACATATAAAAATGTGAATGAAATCTTGTTGTATGTTGAAAATGCCTGTTATTTATCAACTACACTTAAAGTGCATACTAAAGTCAATCTAAAGCAAAAAAAAAACACTGAACTGCTGATTAAAGACTGCTTTATGCCTGAACAGACATTGTTTCAAAAATGTGTGTGTGTGTGTGTGTATGGGTGTGTGTTGAGCTGATGGTACCAGACTGACCCATAATTGTGTCATCGTTATTCTCCACCTCATTGACCTGAAATACAAACAGAAATCAGGTTTATTGTCTTAATTCATTACACAAACTGCATAGAAAACAAATGCGCAACACAGAGAGGCAACATTCTTTAAAAATGGACATTTAAGAAAGCAGGTAAAAATAGTTCAGAAGGTCTAAACATACAGCGCTACTTGTCTTATGTATGAGGATTGGCTAGATGACAGTTGCACACATTGAAAGGTAGCATAAGAAAGCTAATATCTACAGTCTGATAATTAAACCAAATCAAAAAGATTTCAAAAAGTAATTATTACCTTAAACCAGTCGTGGAGAAGGACATCTTCCAGTTTAATCCGCTTCTTTGGGTCAAGCCGCAGACAACTGCAAATAAAATCGCAGCATTCTGTGGAGAAAGATGGGAGAGACGTCTGATTATTACCTTAAACTTCACAAATATCATCATTTATTAAGCCACTAGGCTCAGATGTTCATTTTCCTAAATTGTTACTTTGTTCTATTTAGTAAGATTTAGAATTAAAATTGTCCTTTGCTGAAATGAAGATCTTACTTTGTGACAAGCCATCTTTGGTCCAGCCGTCATCTTGGATACGCTCCAGGTCTGAGCTGCTAGGACAATCCCAGAACAGTATTTCGAACAAAAGTATCCCGAGGGACCACACTGTTGCTGGTTCCCCGTGATACCTGCCATCTATTTTATACTCTGGGGGGCAGTACTCTTCTGTGCCTGGAGGAAACAGATGTGTGATTTGTTAGTTTCCATTAACATTAGCATTTTGACTAGAATATTCCTTACATTGCAAGAAATAATTTGATGCTAATTGATTCACAATAGTGGATCCCATTTTTGACTTTGACAAATCATATATACCAGTATAGGATGAGTAATCCGTGCTGTGAAGGAATGCACCGCATCCGAAGTCGATCAATTTGACTTCGAGGTTGTCCGGGTTAATCAGCAGGTTTTCCGGCTTTATATCTCGATGGAACACTCCACGCTGGCAGCATATTTGAGCTGCGAGTGCTACCTGCGGCATGATAATCCATGCCAAATCCTTCTCATCCATGGCACCCTTGTAGCTCTCTAAAAATTCAAACAAGGACTGACAGGGCATGGGCCGCTCAAGCACCATGATGTAGTTGTCAGCCTGATCCTGCCAGTCCAGAAGCTGGATGATCTGAGGAACCCTGGGCTCATTTGCAGAAATATGCAGCGCGACCTCTATCGGTAAGGGTCTGGAATAACCATGCTAGAAAAGTAGATGGATATAGGATTTAGACCAGTCCGGGACAAACTGTTGACAATGGTAGTTTGTCTATTGAAAAACCATTTATAGTTTGTGATTGTTAATATGAGATGTGTGAAATTGTAAACAGTGACTGAGAGGACAAAGTACTTACAACACTGACATATTCTGCATTCTCTTTGGAGGCAAATTTCACTGCCACCTGATGAAAAAAAAATAGATTTGCGTAAGAATCGTTTACAATTCATCTGTTCAAAGTTCACATATTTCAATCATTAAAACTGAACGTACAAGTACAAATTCATGAATTAAGTTTTAAACATATAGAGCAAGTCTGACTATTTACACAGGTCTGGCATGTCAAGTGCACTAAACAGTGAATATAAGACACACTAAGAGTGCTTGGATAAGAGAGTCAGACGAGTATAATACAAGAATAATTATCTAGATAGATATTGTAAGTAATGAAAATTGATACCTGAACGTCATCTTCCAGACGAGTCGCTTCAAAAACAGTTCCAAAGCCTCCTTCACCCAGCTGATTGCCAATTTTATATCTTTTGGAATTGATTTCTGTTAAAAGAAAAACAAGAGGAGTTGACATGAAATGTACCTATTTTATCTAAAACTATTTCAAGAAGATTTGTCTGATTCATATATTAATTCAGTTACTAAATTGAATGTTTTTACCTTTAAATTGAATTCTCACACTACAGGACTATTTAAGTGAGCTGTAATAGTCAAAATATACAATTCCACCCATCAATATACGGGGTCAATATCAACATGAGTGTCTTTCAACCCTCACGATACTCGAAACTTTTCATCTTAATTTCCCATTCGCTTTATGCCTTCTTATTACTTATTATTTTTAGATAATTATGGGCGATTATTCAGAGCATAAACTATAAGATATGTCCACCCTGTCATGGACAAATATATCACTGTTAAATACGTTTTCATTGCAATATTAAGATGCAAATTATATTTTCTGAAAGGCATTAAGTCCCTTTCCTAAACAGGATTATTTGTTTGCTTTCAAATTATATACGCATGAAAGATTTTATGCAAATCACGTGTTTTTAAAGAAACTCATACAATTCGCACAAGCATTTTTTCCTATTTTGAGAAAAGTGTGATATTTGGATGCAGTTTTTTTGTTGGCATGTTATTGCCCCCACACCTAGCTATTGAACACTGGATTGAATTTTTATTTAAAATTTTACTTTAAAATATCAAGATGACAGGGTGGACCAGCACATGACGGGCTGGACACATAAAGCAGAACACACAAAACGTGACAAAAAATGACAATGAAAAATTATGTAACATCACAATTATATAACTCTTGTTCCCCCACCCCCTCCACTTATTCATTTTCAGCTGAAGTCCATAACTTTTTTTGGTTAAGAATTATCCAAAATCAAATTTTGAGCAAGTACATAAAGCAGCCAGTGTCCAAAGCATGATTTAAAGTCAATTTAAAGTATAAACCATCGAACATAAGGATTAAAGAGAGTGTGTGTGTGTCGGGTTATGTTACGTTTTTTAACAAACTGACCAATAATTGTTCCAGTAATATCCTGCTGCTGGCTCAACTGGGGTGCCACAGTGTCCTCTGGTGCACTGTAGTAGACGTCATCGCTCCAGTCATCACTGACTTGAGAGTTACCAGTGACAGGTTCCTCCAATGACAGGTAGTCACTCGAGTCATCACCATCTTGAGAGTTACCAGTGACAGGTTCCTCCAATGACAGATATTCACTCGAGTCATCACCATCTTGAGGGTCATCAATGATTGGTTCCTCCAATGACTGGTCCTTACTCCAGTCATCACCATCTTGAGCATCATCAATGATTGGTTCCTCCAATGACTGGTCCTTAGTCCAGTCATCACCATCTCGAGGGTCATCAATGATTGGTTCCTCCAATAACTGGTCCTTACTCCAGTCATCACCATCTTGAGGGTCACCAATGATTGGTTCCTCCAATGACTGGTCTTGACTCCAGTCATCACCATCTTGAGCGTCATCAATGATTGGTTCCTCCAATGACTGGTCCTTAGTCCAGTCATCACCATCTTGAGGGTCACCAATGATTGGTTCCTCCAACGAATGGTCTTGACTCCAGTCATCATTGACTTGAGAGTCACCAGTGATAGGTTCCTCTGTAGTAGGAAGGACTACAGGGTCACTGCAGATATCTCGTGAAGTCTGACCTAAAGAGGGTAATGACATCCATATTACTGTATTAATAAAATACTCCTACAGGGCTCCAGACTAACTTTTCCACTGGTGCTACCAACTTACATCATGCTTTACATCATGAATACATCATATTTAATAAATTATAATTATGAAAAGTATGAAAATTAAATTAATTAATATATATATAAAGCGTTGATAATTATATATAAAACCTTTATATATATGTATATCTAATATTTAGTATCTATAATATATATATATATATATATATATTAATATATTTCGATCGCGTTTCCAGTGAAGTCCAAATTAATTTCACACGGACCGACTGTCACGCACAGAATACCCGCGTTCATGCGAGTTACAAACACTTCAGAAAATCAGTGTTGTAGTCGAATAAATCTGTAACGTCTGTGAAATGAAATGTTAATTAGATATTCAGAGATTTGTTTTAATTAAACAGATGTGTATTTGCTGCATGTTGAAGGTAAATGAGAAAATATTAGCTATCATTCATTAGTTGTCTCTGTATGCTGATCTATCCTTGACCTCCAAATTTTTTTTTTTTTTTTTTTAAAGTATTCAGCTATTGACCTTTTCATTTTTATATGCCTTAATTCCTAAACTTCATGAATTCCTAATTGGCGCGTTTAATCATCATTGTGCAATGCGCGTGTACGTTCGCTCTCTAGCGGTTAATAAATAGAAATGTATGTGTCCTGCGGAAGAACATTGTAGCCGGAACTACTTTTCTCGGTTTATGTCCATGACAAGTGACGCAGGTACTGGGCTACTCCGCAGCGGAGCTCGGTCTAAAATAGTCCGAATATAAACACTTATTATAGGCGTACCGTAGTTATTCAGGATAAGACACAAACACAGTTTGGAAAATGGATTCATGACGGACTCATTCATTATATAAATTTTGTTCATTTTGAAAACAAAAAAGTTACGGACGGCAGCGATACGTCGTTCTGTTACACACAAATGCGAGCACATAACATTTTAACTCGCACATTCTCAAAAAATGGTCACATACAGTCTGGAACCCTGTCATATTACTTCAGCTGTGCGTCTAAATTTTTGACTGTCCTCTAAAAACCTTTAAATATAAAAATAAGACTACAATAAACCAAAAGGGTTACATATTCTCATAACATGAACATCTATTTACCATCATCACGCTCCAGCGGAGGAAGATCATCACTCTGGTCCACATTTTCATCCTGACCTGAGTGGGTGTTGTTGCTGTTTTTCCTGTCTCTCAGGAATAAAGCGCACAAACCTAGTAAAGTGAATAGCACCATTTTGATGGCTTCACTAGGCAACCGAAGACTGTCAACGGTTTGTTATTTATCTGTGCAGATTTAAGTCGTGTACAGATAAAAATGCTGTAATATTGGCAAGTATATTGCGCGATAAATGCTGTATATAAAATGCAAGCAAATTGTAGACTCAAGCACGAATCAAGTGAGAAGCGCAAGAAACACTAGAATGAACACGAACAGCAAACTGTGCAGAATGAACAATGCAAGCCAATTTATATTAATTCGACTGTGACGTCGCATTCTAAATTCCATTCAGACGCTCCTTCGTAATTGGTTCATTCTGCGCTGTGGGCGGGGCTTCTGCGTAGCCGCGCTGTACTATAGAAACTCGTAGCGCGTGTCCATTAGGAACAGACTAAAACAGATATTACGCATTATATGAAACATTATATGAAGCAAATAAAACACATTATTAATCTCATGCTTAAAGAGATGTAAACCAGCTTCGTTAATGTTTCTTTTCCTCTCACGTTGAAAGTTAGAATCACGTACATTATAACGGCCTATTTTCAATTCAAAATGGCGAAATTTTACAAAACTTTAGTAGTTTGTCGTTTAACATGTCTGCCCTAAAACGACTATCAAATATGAAATGTTTAATTTAGCTGTACTTACATCTATTTCGCACGGTATGGCCTTTAATGAAGCGTCGAGCCAGAAGCTTCTGTGAACATAAAGCCCGCCTACTTTAATTTGATTGGTCATGAACCGACTGCAATGACGCGATTTAACGGTTATCGTTAATCCTTTTTTATATTTTCATTTTAAAAAATATGTACATTTATAACACTATACTTTGTATTATATTACCTTTGCATCAAATTACAAAAAAAATGTGTGTGATGTGATAGACCTGATTACAAGTGAAAAAATCACAAATTCCCACACCTTTTAAGAAAGGAATTTCCAGAAATTTTCCAATATTTGTTATTATTTAGTCTTTTTTTTTTTTTTTTTACAGAGATTGCTCTCACAAAGAACACCATCTGGCAAGTGAAATACTTCACAGTTAACTAGATTTTATTTATTATATAATAAAAATATACTTCACAATTTTAATCACTGATATTCCCAGCATGACCGTGTGGGGATCCTGAGTTTTAAAAAAGAAACATTTTTTTTCATCAAGTAATCATGTTGTTATGAATCTGTTCCGTTGTCCTCCATCCACCTGCCACTAGATGTCGCCCTCCTATTTCAAGGACTCTATCATTCACACTCAGGGCTGGGTAGGTACTTTTAAAATATATTTCACTACAGATTACAAAATACATGCTTTAAAATGTCATTTGTAACGTATTTCGTTACATTACTAAAGTTTAGTAACTTAATCTAAATACTTTAGAATACTTTGGAATACTAATAAGTGTGGAACAAACACAAAAAAGATAATTGCAAGTTTTTATCTCACAATTCTGACTTTTTCTCTCAGAATTGTGTGATATAAAGTTGCAATTGTAAGTTATAAAGTCAGAATTATGATATAAACTCAATATTGAGAAGTCAAAATCATGATAAACTCACAATATTGAGAAAAGTCAGAATTATGAGATATAAACTCACATACTAAATTCACAATTGCAAGAAAAAAAGTCAGTATTGCAAGTTCATATCTCCCAATTCTGACTTTATAACTTGCAATTGTGAGTTTAAATCTCGCAATTCTGAGAAAAAGAAGTCAGAATTCTGAAATTCAAACTCACAATTGTGAGGGAAAAAAACTAATTGTGAGAAAAAGTTGCAGTGACGAGTGAATTATAAAATGACTCACAAAACATGAAAACAGTCGTGGATCATCAGGTCATGACAGGACAGTTAAGTTGACAATTTTTTTTTATAAATTCAGTCATTTTGTCTTGTTCAGGACAGAACTAAATAAAAATAACAAGATTTTTATGATCCCTCTTAAAAGTATTAAAATGTTGATGAAACTTAACTCCGCTTTTTCAGACGGTCAGAGTCAGAGAATCACCAATTGCTGTTTAAATGACATTAAAATTCAAAGTAATCACTTTGGTAATCTAAAATACTTTTCAGATGTAACTGTAATCTGATTACCATCCATTTAAAATGTAACTGTAATGAAATACACTTACTCAAATTTTGTATTTTAAACACGTAACTAAGTTACTTGTGTTTCGTTACTCCCCAACCCTGTTCACACTACATCTCCCATAAGTCCCTTATGTTGATTACGGCCCAGCTGCAAACAATCTAGTTCACTATTTAAGTCTGTTCTGTTGCCCAGGTTATTGGCGAAGTCAATTGTTAATCCTGTAACATTTCTGAGCACTATCCTTGTCTTGTTTTGCCTGTTTTCGGATCCTGCCTGTGTCATCGTTCTGTTGTTTATCTGCCTGGCTTTTTGACCATAACCTGGATTATTTACTATGAGCTTGCCTATTCCCTGTTACAACTGTTTTCTGTTGACTTGACCATTGCCTGTATGACTACGTTTTGGAAATAAAGCTGCACTTGGATTTCAACCCGCTGACTCCGTGTTACACATGTTAGTAGAAATATAGTAAGAACATAACTTAAAAAAGCACAAAAGTTTATTTGAGAAATAAATTAGCATACACTGAACTGAATATTAAACCCAATCATGTATTTACAATTTACTCCTTTTTACATATTCTGAATTTCAAAAATGAACTCTCACAAAGTGGTATCAATAAAACACAAAAGTTTTTTCACCCAAATCAAACTCTTCACAGAAAAGCAGTGAAAAGCAGCCCATATGACACTGGGATCTAAAGCATTTGCATTACAATTATTGTTTTATTTCTATTTATTTTTAACCCCATTTCTAAGCATCTTTAAAGTGTATCATAGCAGCAGTAGTATAAATAGTCCCTCCTGTACGTTTGACAACAAGTTGACATATTTCCAGTGATTTTTGAAAGAGAATATGAAGCTCTCTGCTCATTGGTGTTTGTGTTCAGTCACTGCTGTCATCGCCCACCACCATGTGACTATACTTCTTCTGCTGTTGTTCCTTCAGCGAATCCTTCACTTTTGCCCTCTTCAGAGCCCCATCCCTGTGAAACACACCAAAACACTCAGTTATAAACCTTTAAAAAGAATCTGAAGAAGATTTTGTTTTTCATGGGACTTTTCAATAAGTGTTTCTCTGCCGCCATCTAGTGCTAATTTCATGTCCTCTTTGTTTGCCTAGAAGTGTTAGTTTTCCTTCATCTTTAAACTTTTAGTTCAACAAATCATCATTTTAAAATTGGATGATATTGAGAGCTTTTAAGAGCTGGAAAAAGTGTGAAGCACTTTAAAAAGTCTTTGAAAAGTGCTTGAATTTCACTCTCAAAAGTTTGCATGAACCTTGAAATTAATAATGTAAAAGCATTCAAGTATTTGTGCCACAAAACCATGTTTTCAGTAAGCGTTACTACATTAAATCCATGGTGATTTGTGGACTGGGGAGCCTGAACTTGTTCGTGGCGCAGTGTTTCTCCTGGTTTCAGCGCTATTTGATCTGATATCTGTGGTCTGAAGCAGAGAATTCTGCTCTGAATTTGAATGCGTCCCACTAGATCTCGCAGCGATGTTATTAATTCTGAGTCGAATTCAAACACGTCCTCACTGGACATCCCAGCGCTGTGTGGTTAGTAGTGTCACGTGATCGAGATCGGCACTCAGGCTGTCTATTATTGCTCCGTGCTGATTACAATCCGCGCTGCACAGCTCAAACGAGTAGCACTGTTTCATTTAGTTTGCCGTTTGATGTTTCTCATATGATACAGAAATGGCAGCTCTTATCAGTTGTGCAATGTGGTGGTCGCACCAGTGGGACCTGTAACAAAATTTAGTCGCATTGGCAGAAAAAAGGTTGCAAAATACGACACTTTAGTCGCAGCCTGGAGCTTTTAGGAAAGAAGCTTCATAAAGAGAGGAACTAAACAGGGCGTTACTGACAGACTGGAAAAAGAGGTGCTGCAAAAAATGTAAAATGATAATGTTTTTTGAATATTTAAGCATGAAAACCTATTCTAGTAGACCACAAAATCAAGACTTAAGACATAATATAGTCTCTTTAACTTAAATTAAATCAACTTAGGAAGGCATCTGAAGAAAAACTCATTTACGCACCAGGCCAAGTCCACTAAACCTTCTTGTTGTGCAATGGTTGATTTCACCCTGTTGGCAAACTGCACAGCATCCTCTCCTTCCTGTGCACACAGGAAATGAGTCAGTGAGGGTGTAATCAATTACATGAACATCGTGGCACAAAAATGCTGCAGCTCATTAGGTTTTTATAAATTTCTACTTGATCTCATTCTCTCACCTCCTGTGTCTTTGGAGGCAGATACCAGACGTTACACACGATCGCCCAGCTCGTCATCATCCGCAGCAAATAGCTCACCATGCTATATTTGCTGCTGTTCCAAAATGCATCTCCAAACTGAGGGTCATACTATATATAACAGACACTGCATGAGGGTCACAGTAGGCCAATATACAAACACACACAGTATGAAGATTATTGCAACATGGGACCAAAACACAGTATTCTGTACTGAAAGCTGTACACTAACAATTTATTTTAAATTGTATGTGAAACAGTAGGTGTTATTTAATGATAAATAATTTATTTTATTAAATAATATTTATATATATATATATATATATATATATATATATATATATATATATAAATAATGTATTATGCTACAGGAAATACATATCATACATTTCAAATATTATACATATATTATGTATATATTATATACACACACACACACATTTACATATATATATATATATATATATATATATATATACACTACCGGTCAAAAGTTTTAGAACACCCCAATTTTTCCAGTTTTTATTGAAATTTAAGCAGTTCAAGTCCAGTGAATAACCTGAAATGGTACAAAGGTAAGCGGTAAACTCCCAGAGGTTTAAAAAAAACGTTTAGGTTACCAAAAACTGAAAAATAATGTACATTTCAGGGTTATACAAAAAGGCCTTTTTCAGGGAACAAGTAATGGGTTAACAACTTACAGCTGTTCTGCAGCAATGGAAGTAAATTAAGCCTTGAAAGTTGATGCTAACAATTCCTACAGGTGTCCCAACTTTTGCTGATTACTTACAAACCCTCTGTCTGTATAAAAGCAGTGTTGGAACAGACTGTGTTACTACACCCCCTTAAGCATTATTTGGACAGTATTGTACCGCAGGAAGTAGTATATTGCTCTCACAATGGTGAGAAAAAGGCGATTAACAAAGGAAGACAGACAGACCATTATAACCCTTAAAAGTGTAGGTCTTTCCTTTAGAGAAATTGCAAAGAAAGCCAAGGTGTCAGTGTGTACAGTTTCCTATACCATCAAAAGGCATTTGGAAACTGGAGGAAACTCTGACAGGAAGAGGTCTGGCAGACCCAAAGCCACAACAGAATCAGAAGACAAGTTTCAGAGAGTCAACAGCTTGCGTGATAAGCGGCTCACAGGACAACAGCTTCAAGCACAGCTTAACACTGGTCGAAGTAAGCAAGTCTCAGTTTTGTTGTGGCAGAAATTTTACTCATACTGCTTAAGAGACAAACTCAGTGAAAATTGTCTTTATAAAGAATTTATTCCTTTCAAGGAAGGTCAGACAGTCATACAGAAACACAGGTTTCTGCAGAGTGCGACCTAGAAGGACGGGTTCCCTCAGCTTTTATACCCCCCTCGTGCCTTTCAAGGTGACAACTCTTAACATCAGTTCTTTTCCACACACATGGAAAAGTGAAAAGACACTGTACCGTGACAAAAGGCCTACACCTAAGACAGGATGGCCCTTTAGGCCTCAGGTCATATATTTACGACAAAATTAGGGCCAATTAACCCCCCCAGGTCACCCTTAGGCTCCCGTCACCTTTGCAACTGTTGTTCTCTATCCTAAGAATGTGTTAATAGCAGAAAGATAAAAACCACACGATATTTAAAACAAAACCCCTCAATATTGAAATTTCCTTCACAGCCATCAATAGATATTGTTGAATAAAGTCGTTATTTTGTTTTTTTGGTGCACAAAAAGTATTTTCGTCACTTTATAATATTAATGTTGATCCACTGTACTCACATGAACTGATTTAAATATGTTTTAGTGTCTTTCTGGACATTGAAAGTGTTCATTATCTTGCTGTCAATAGAGGAATCACTGAACCATCGGATTTCATCAAAAATATCTTGATTTGTGTTCTGAAGATGAACGAAGGTCATGAGGGTGAGGAATTATTGACAGAATTTTCATTTTTGGGTGAACTAACCCTTTAAAGGTGAAAATATTAAGATAAATATTAATTTTGTTTATTCAGCCATTTTTTTAATATATATAAATGTATAAATATACCAAATGTGTGTGTGTGAGTGTAAGAATATGCATATGGATTTTTATTTTTTCATTCATACAACTTCTGATTATTTTTGTCTAAAATTTGAATTAGTTTGGGCCAATAATAATCGCATATATATATATATATATATATATATATATATATATATATATATATTATATTCATGTTTAATATTTAATGCATAATTAATTATCCCAGCTAAATACATTTTGTGAAGAATTAATTGTGATCACGGCATTGTGTAAATGCAGTAGACGTTCAGAGATTTCTGTTTTTCATTTACACACTGACGCATTTAAAATAATTAAATTTTAATTAAAAAATAATATAAGAAGAAGAAACTGTTAGGAAATTAGGCATTTAAGGATTTAAGCAGATCTCTCATTGTTAATGTCACTGTCTCTCTGTAGGTATCCTGGAGGACATTACCTCTCCACCTCTGCATCTCGTAGCCGCATCTTTGATGATGTATGAGATCCAGGAGAATAAAGGGACTGTTTGCACTTTTTAATACACACTCTTCCTGAAGCGTCCAGTGAGGGACTGCAGCTTTAACGCTTCTGTGTGTCTCTTTGTATGTTTTCTGTGTGTGTCTGTGTGTGTCTGTGTGTGTGTGTGTGTGTGTGTGTGTGTGTGTTGCTCTTACCTCCCATTGGCCCTTTACTTCCAGATGAAGCCAAAACAGCAAACCCCACATTCACAGCTGTCGTGCACTGAAGGAGCCGCATCTTCACAGCAGTGACGGTTGCTTTTCGTCCAGAGGAACTTTAATATGTGGCTGAAAATGGAAGAAAAAGTGTCACGTTCTGTGTAGAATCTTAATTTGAAGTGTAAAGACTCAGTTTTGACCTCTGACCATCAGGATGAGAACCTGTTTGACCAGTAAATCACATACAGGAAACACTTCTGTCTTTTGAGTATCTTTTATTGTATCGTTCATTATTTAACAGATCACATTTTAAAGTCACAGATAAAAAATATGAAGAATAAATCTCTGATTTTGGTTACTCAGCTTTAGTTTTGTACTGTAAACTTCTGATCAAAAAGTGAATACATATAACAAGAATGCTGTTTTACTTTTTTCAATTATGTTCTATTTATTATAAATGTCTCTGAATTAATATGAAATATCTGCTCAGAGCTACTGACATTTTGAAGGACAATTTGTGCTTGTTTTGACGACACAAATCTGTATAGCAGCGGTTTTATTTTCTCTCTTTTATTTGTGTTCTTGTTTGTTTGCATTTCCTCAATACCTCAAATAAATATTCCTGAGATCTAAATTATCTTCTGTACAATTGTGTATCACTGAATGAGAAAAAAATGTCTTGACATTTTAATGCTGCTCAATGGCAGATTTGAGTGTTTTTAAAGAATACAACAAAAAAATGTCAGTCTGTGATCATCCTGCAGCTCGCACCCACCATAATCTGAGCTAAAAAGATAGAATTTCTCTTCTTTTTAGCCATTTCTGTTTTTGTTCTGCCTCTGACATTCAAAATCTCGAGTGCTTTCAGTAGGCATTCACACAAGACCTGTGATTTTACGCACTCCGATATAACAGGTGGCGGTATGCAGCTTCTCAATGATCTGAAACCAAAACACTAGAAGAAAATTATGATTTTTATTTGCGCGCGCGATATGAGATCACACACACACACACACACACACACACACACTGCGGAAAACAGACGAGACGCACTTTCTCCAGCTTCATTTCACCTATTTTAACACGGTAACTAAATATCATAAGTACATTTTAAGAATGAATGATGAGTAGTTATCTCAATAATATCAACCTTTCACCGTAAACACCTAACGTTAGGTGTTTTACCTCAGGTAATAAAAAGAAATGCTGTGAAGGTTGTGCTTGTTGTGACATGTTTGTGAAAGAATTTACAATAATAAAAACTTCCATTGTATCTATGAACATCAAAGTTTCTAAAATGCGATGATACTAAAGGTTTTTGGATTAGAAGTGTTTCGTTCCTGAACATGGTCGTCGTCGTGAGCCGTTTTGTCGGGATTTTTCCCTAAAGATTATGAAGGAGAATATTATTGGCTGTATTTATACAGCGAAATGGCTTCAATTTAAACTTGAGGTTTCTTTGTTGTGATTTTTTCATGTACATGTTGTAATGGTTTTTGGAGGTAGATTGGACACTACTTTGGGGTAATTTTCACTGCACAATTGTTTACACAGCGCAGGACTGTCTAATTCTAAAGTTTAAAACATTTATTTTTTAATTACAAATTTAAAATGTATTTATAATTATGAATAAATAATATTTAAAATTTTTTTAAAATTTTTATTAAACTGAAGGAATCAAATGTATTGAAGGAATGTACAATACATTTACATGCGTAAGAATTATTTCAACCAAAAATGAAGTGTGCCTGTGTGGAAAGGTATATTATTTGTTTTATGCATGTATTTGAAGGAATAAAACATTTATCTTTTATTCCAATGTAAATTTTAAAAAAAACTTAAATTTTTGTACATTCAAAGTGCTACACAACAGAGGTTTGCTGTTGAAATTAGACATACATTATAAACAGTATAAAGAGTATAACCAGACTTTTAATTTGACAGGTTGCCTTGAAGAACTTTTTTTCTGTGTGTATGTTTGGTGTGATGATAGTTTCTCTCAAATGACACGGTAAAATGCTCACGAAGTCTAGGGCCTGATGATTTCCACGATGTAGAAAACATGGACGGAATCGCAGAATCCATTCATAAAATGTAATCTACTGTTTAAGGGGAATTTTTCCACATTTTGGATGAATGCATCAAATGCAAGTCGGTACACTTCAATCAAATTGCGATATGGACTAGTGAATGTTAATATTAAATGGCCCTTGGCTTTCGGGGGCCCAAGGCAGACGCCTACCTTTGCCTAATGGTTAAGTCCGCCCCTGAATAGGCTTTATTTGCCTACTGTTTTCAAAAATAGTAAATACAAAACCTTAGGCACTAACCCAAAGGTTGTTCTCAGATTTCTGGGTAACACTTCACACTAAGGTTTATTAGTTAAACATTAGTTAATGTCAAGTCAAGTCACCTTTACTTATATAGCGCTTTTTACAATGCAAATTGTGGCAAAGCAGCTTTACAGTAATAATTGGCAAATCATTTTGGCTGCACAGCAGCTCCCAAAGAAAATGGTGTCATTGTCCAGCTTATTCTATATATTATTGATTCATTCCGTTGCAAATATCAGTAGTTATTAGTCTAGTTAATTTAGGTATATCAGCACTGCAGAAAACAGTGACGTAATCGTCCGGCTCAGCTCAGTTCGCATACAACGGCGCCAACGCAGGCATATCAAAAACACTGCTGAATATCAAGCAAGTGTCCCCAACTTAAGCAAGCCAAAGGCAACAGCGGCAAGGAACCAGAACTCCAACAAATTGAGAAAAAAGCCTTGGGAGAAACCAGGCTTAGTCGGGGGGTCAGTTCTCCTCTGGCTAACAGTGAACACTTGTCCGATACTCAGGCAGAGTTACAGGTCATAAGTCCGATTTGGGATCACAACAGTCAAAATATTTAATCCAGTTCCATCTAGTTTATGATCTTTTTGATCACGCCCGTATGGGACGGTTTGTTGGGGATCTGTGCCACTGGCTGATGAGTTGGTAAGATCTTCACAAGGGATGAGCTAGTTCACACAGTCTCCGCCGACACCGCAGGGCCACGCTGCTGCCGCACACAGGCGCAGGTTCCCCGTCCGACCCGGACACGGCCCGGATCCAGCCAATCACGTTAATTGGTAAACCTCGGGATAAGTAGAGAGACAAAAATTAGCGTAGACGCCATTCTTCTTCTGATGTAACGAGTACATCCGGTGTTCTAGGACGTGTTGCTGGTTCCGGCTGACCTGATCTATGCAGCCTAACAATCCTTTAACGGATATGAAGACAAAAATTGATAATGCGTCATGTTTATGCCAGGTTAAATAGATACGTTTTTAGTTTAGATTTAAACTGACAGAGTGTGTCTGCTTCCCGAACAATGCTAGGAAGATCGTTCCAGAGTTTAGGTGCCAAATAGGGAAAGGATCTACCGCCTGCGGTTGATTTTGATATTCTAGGTATTAACAACTGGCCAGAATTCTGAGATCGTAACAGACGTGAAGGATATTAACTAACATAAACTAACCGTGAGCAATGCATTTTTTACTGTATTTACTAATGTATTTATTTTACTAACTGTATTTACAGTTGTTCATTGTTTGTTCATGTTAGTTCACAGTGCATTAACTAATGTTAACAAGATTTTAATAATGTATTAGTAAATGTTGAAATGACCTAAGATTAATAAATGCTGTATAAGTGCAGTTCATGTTAACTAATGAAGTTTATTGTAAGCTGTTACCGATTTCTGAGATATTAATCTTGAGCTCATCATTTGTTCTCTTCACAGAAACACTGAATTGCCGACAACATCACTCTTGATCAGCACCAGCTAAGAAAATGAGTAGCATTTTGACTTATTTTAAGGTGACAAAATGCGAAATATTACGCATCATACATCTGATTTATAAATGCTGATTTTCAAACTTCTAAGTTTGACTGTTGTCATTCTTTGTTGAATGTTTTGTTGATGTTTAGCTTTAGTATAAAGGGTTATGGTGAAGATTGTGGAATGTTTATTTCAGAAAAAGCAGCCTGACAGCGACAGTGGAGCCACAAAGGCATCAAAAACTGGTGAAAATGTACAGGTAAGGTCATGATACATCATCAATATTGATTCAGGTATATTAAAGTTTTAGGTAACTGATCAAGACATCAAGGTCATGTAAATAAGCAAGTGCAAAACAACCATACATTTTATTTTATGTATTAAAAAATAAAAAATACTTTCTAAAGACCCAATCATTAGTTCAGAGACACTGACTTGTCAAGCTCATAAAATGGCACTATTAAAGTAGTTGTGCGCTATATTCCCAGACTTCTTCATGTGAGGAACAGTCTCTTTACTCAAATATTTCTTATACTTCATCTATTTTTGTCATCTATTTTGTTTTGTTTTTGTTTTGTTTTCATTTTTCTGCACATAATCAAAGAATATAAATAAATGTTGATCAGTTCCTTGCACTAAGCTACTTGCGGTTTAGAAAGTTTAATGCTACTTTCCTTCCCACTCTGAGATTTCATATTTCCATTTTCGTTTTGGGTAGCAGTGCACATTTTGATTAAAATGGTGCATATTAAAGAAACTGAGAATCTTACACACTTTTAAATTTGTGGCAATATCATAAAATTCAATGTAATTTTGGTCCTAAATTGTATTCAAGTGTGTTCAAATAATAATAATATGCTATTTTAATATTGCTTATGCCATTTTTCTAGGAAAATAAAGAAAATCTTACGAGCAAGAAAAATGGAGATAATGGCCGTGATCCTCTAAAGGTTTGTTGCATAGTGTCATATCTGTACCATTGAATAAAGATTATTTAAGGGTTCTTATGAAAAAGTGTGTGTTGAATTTCTCTAAAACATTTTGGAAAGGCTTGATAGTTCCTTTAAAAATCCATATCTTTTTATATTGACAACTTATTGCATTGCTTATGATTTACAACATGATGGTAAGCCATGTTCACTGGTGGACTCATATTAACAGTACTGTTGTGTTGACATTCACTCAGGAAAGGACAAATAATTTTTGCAAGGAGGAAGTTAAAGAGGGTTCATCAAAAAGCCACATAAAGCAGGTATGTGAATTTTAATTGTATCAACTGAAATGTCTTTACCTGTATTGTGCCTCTTCTGCAGATCACTGTTGAATCAGTGGCTGATTTTCAACTTCATGATTTTTAAAGGGGACTTGAGCACTTTTATAAGGTGTTTGAACACAGATGCGTGTCTATAGTGTGTGTAAATAAAAGGACTATAATGGCAACTCCTTTTTTTGATAATCTCCATAAATCATAATCGGTCTCTCCAAAAAAGCTGTTCCAGATTTCCCCCTACTCTTACGTTAAAGGATTAGTTCACTTTCAAATGAAAATCATCCCATGATTTACTCACCCTCAAACCATCCTAGGTGTATATGACTATCTTCTTTCTGATGAACACAATTGCAGAAATATTAATAAATATCCTGATGCATCCGAGCTTTATAATGGCAGTAATTGTTACCAAACGAGTATGAGGTGAAGAAAGTGTCTCCATCCACATCCATTCATCAATAAAAATATTCCACACAGCTCCGGGATGGTTATTAAAGGCCTTCTGAAGCGAAGCAATGCGTTTGTGAAAAAAAGAAAAAAAAAATCCATATTTAACAAGTAATGAAGTAAAATATCTAGCTTCTGCCAGATCGCCTTCCATATTCAAGTTACTTAGGGCGTCTTGTGGGTGAGTGTCACGGATCAGTCAGGTTCACTCACAACGCACACCATCTCCCGAGTTCTGATCACACACACCTGACGGTCATCACTGCACTATTTAAGCACACACCTCACCTCACTCAGTGTCCGGTCTCGTTTTGATGCATGGACTATTCCTACGTCTCCAAGCGATCTACTCCTACGACTCGCAGCTCTTCCTCCTACGAGTTCTCCTTGTCTTCGTGCTCCAGTGTCTTCGTGTCAGAACTTGCCTCCCTTCGTGTGTGTGTGTGCATCCTTCTGTCCTCCATCCTTCCACAATCTCTCACCTGTGAGGAAAAGACTGTCAGTGTATTCATCATCTATCTCCAACATTGCTGTTTGTTTACTTACCTGAAACCTGTTCTCGTCTCTCTGCTGTTGTTAATAAACCACCTCATCTGTATTCCCTCTGTGTTCCGAGTGTGCTTCCGTAACAGAGTAAAGCTTGGGGTAATTTTCATTTGAAAGTGAACTAATCCTAGGGAAGCTCCACCCACAACTGGCACGGAATCTGCACTATTAGCTTAGTTCCTCCCCTGAGTGAGCTGTACACAGTCTGCCATGTTTATCTTCTCGCCAGAGAATATAAAAGCAGCATTCAAGTAAGAAATGTATTCTTATTAAAGCTACTAAAGTTATTCAGTCAAGAGCAGAGAGTTATTGTGTTTTTCTTTTGTTGTTTGGTTCATATTAATAGGTAGGTACTGTATATTACACCACTTTTAATACACAGATCAAATAAACACATGTGATTTCTTTCCCTGGAGTTTACATTCACAGACATAACTGACTGTGTTTGTGAACTTTGTGTATTTGACAGTTTAAGCACAATGAGACGTCTCAGAGAATTCACAAGATTTACAGTATCAAAGACTTACATTACATCTTGTAAAAGAGGCTTAATAGGTCCCTTTTTTTAAAATAAAAGTGCACATTATGAACTATTGTGATCAGCGATTTGTGGATCCAAATTAAATCTGGAAAATTGTGCGGATACTCATCCCTGCTATGTATTATTTGTACATATATTAAAGCAATATTGCTAATCATTTTATGGAAATCCTTTATTCATAAATGTTTAAATGCTTTTTGTATTATTGTTCTTCTGAATTTAACAGTGTGAGGAAGGGGAAAGCCACACTTTCAATTTCCGCTACAACAAACAATCCAAACTTGCAGTGACATGTGATACGTCCAAGACTGTGCTTGATGCTCTTAATACAAACAAGAGTTTCAAGAAGATTAAAGAAGTCAACCCGAAGAAAGAAATAGTTATCCAGAGATCTGAAGGAGAAGTTCCTAGAGCTGCTGTGAAGACTGATTTCCCCTGCTGTCTCATTAAAAAAGATGAGATCTTAGATATATCCTTCATCAAGAACACTGGAAATGTTGATACAAAGAAAAAAACAACTGGAAGGCTTTCATTCTCCAATGAATCAGAAAACTTAGTAATCTTTTACATTAAAACAAAAGGAGGAGTGAAAGTGAAACGCTTAATGAAAAACAATGAGCTGAGGAAGAAAGTTGAGGATGTTTGTGTGTACGCATTCAAAGAAGACAAACTGAAGGCTGCTCTTCGCCGTGACGGACGATTCATCGATGTCATATTCAAGAAACAGTGTGCACTCCGTGAGTTTGGGAGTGAGACAATCTACGAAATGTCAAACACTGTAGAGCATCTTGATCGAAAGCATTTTGAGATCATTGTTATCAGTGACAAAAACCAGCCAGACAGCCAAGATGACTTGAGTGATGTCAGCCCTGAAATGAACGAAGCTTCAGCCGCTGATTTGAAAGAAAACACTGATGGTGACCAGCATCCCATCAACACTGAACAAAAAGAAACCAAAAAGGGAAACACAATGAAATCCACTAAATACTCTAAAATAAATGACTCCGAAGAGATTCTGGGAATTCTGCGTTCTCAGTTTAAAGGTTTACTGGAGACGTTAAAGCAGCGAGAGAACCTGAAGAACAAGTCTCAGGTCCAATTGTTCTTCAGAGCAGAATTTGATAAAAGTGTTCAGAGTTTCTTGGAGGTGAAGAAAGTGAAGGAGCTCATGAAGCTCTCTGAACATGTGTGTCAGATTCGAGTGGAGGAATCCCCCAAAGGAACCGGCTTCTTACTTTTTGACAGATTCATCCTCACTAATGCTCATGTTATTGGAGAATTTGACCCTTTCTCCAGGAAGCTTTCAAAGACCTTCACTGCAGTATTTGGATATGAAGATCAGCAAGCAAATGAGACCAAGTGTGTGCCGATCGAGGAACAGGTTGTAGCGAACTATCATGGAAAGATCAACATGGGCAGGTATCTTGACTTTGCTCTTCTTGAACTGAAAGCCACTGATGAAATTGCTAACTGTCCTGGATTGCTCAGTCGATACATTCATGGCCCCCCTCCTAACCGTGGTAAGATCTGCATTGTGGGACATCCCGGAGAAGGGGTCAAGAAAATGGACCCCTGCTTCATCATCGAGAGAGAGAATCTACAAGAAGCTGTAGATAAACACATCTCTGAGAATGCTGATTTCATTCATGTGATGACACAGCAGTCTTTGGTAGAGAAATGGGAAGTACATGACAACCAGATCAATTATGACTCTTGTTTCTTTCACGGATCTTCTGGCTCTCCAGTTTTTGATGAAGACTGCTACCTGATTGGGATGCACACTGGTGGCTTCGCGTACAAGGGAGCAAAAGATCAAACTAGAAGCGTTGTGGAATACTCCTATTCCATGCAGCCCATCCTGGAACATATCATCACACAGGCCAAGGAAAGTGGGAGATCTGACATCTTAAAATTACTCTCTGAATATAAATCTTTAAATCTTAACTTGGAAAACAATGATGTGAACATGGAAGTAGATCCATAAAACCAGGAAGACTAGATGAATAATGGGACAGAGGAGACTTGAGTGCCACTTGAGGTATTATGCAGGCATGTTTAATATACAATTTCATTCAATTATGTGTAGAGTTATAAATTCTGTATGATCCCTGGATGAATCCATAGGTAAATGTCTATTCATTGTCACTATTATTGTGATTTTCTATTGACGTGTTCCTCGTGTAACATGTTCATTCTACCTTTAATATGCTATGGAGCAAGCAGAAAACGACATCCTGATCTGTTAGATTGTCTGTATGATTCTGAAGGATAAATGATATTCTGCTTAAATTCCAGAAATCCTTAATGCAATATTTTAAAGTGATAGACACAAAATGAAAATGCTGTTATGAATTATTTACCCTCGTTTTAACATATCAAACCCGCATGACTTTCTTGAGCAGAAGAAATATATTTTGTGATAAAAAAAAAAAAAATTGACAACGTGAATAAATGATGACCAAATTGTCATCCTTTAATGGATTAAACGATCCCGTTAAGGGTTCGACATTGTTCTTGAAGATCTTTCACTGCTCCAGCATTATTCAGTTCTGCGCCTGTTTGGACAGTAATAGACCTACAGCTGCACATATATATATATATATATATAAATATATCTCGTCTTAATTTTTCTAACTTTGTGTATTTTTGTTATATTAAATAATAAGCGCTTTCAGACTGTAAACACAATATATAAGACACAACAGCCATCAGTACATATCTTCTGCAAAGCCCACAAAAACCAGACAAGTCTGGTGCTGGTGTGATTTACTCCAATCTTCATACGGAAGGAATTGGATGAAATATTCTGAATGATATCACTCCACAATTTTGCTTTGTGATGCAGCCTAGAATCGTAACCACACCATGTTGATTCGTTCGGCCAGAGGAGAACGGATATGGATAGGCCTGTATGTGGAGCATCGGCTGCTTGAAATTGTAGCAATTTTATACTTCATTGTCTCTGTTAAATAAAGTAATAAATAAATACTGTTGTCTGTTTAGAACTTCTTTACACTGTCACTGATCCTTGATCATTATTTTCCTGTTTCTGATTGGTGCCACTGCATACACAGAGTGAACACACACCCGGAGCAGTGGGCAGCTATTGCTACAGCGCCCGGGGAGCAATTAGGGGTTAGGTGCCTTGCTCAAGGGCACCTTTGATACCATGACTAAAGTGCCCTTGAGCAAAGCACCTAACCCCTAATTGCTCCCCGGGCGCTGTAGCAATAGCTGCCCACTGCTCCGGGTGTGTGTTCACTCTGTGTGTGTGTGTGTGTGTTCACTACTCACTGCTGTGTGTGTGCACTTGGATGGGATAAATGCAGAGCACAAATTTCAAGTATGGGTCACCATACCTGACAATAAGTCACGAATTTCACTTTCACTTCACTTTCACTTTCAAGCTGTGACATCTTAGTGAAAGAGGAGAGCGCAAAATAAGATATCTTGTATTTGCGGATGCAAAGAAATTATATTACAAAGGTACTTAAAGGTTTTTCAGCTCTACCTGTGAGGTACTGCAAATTTAACACTTTTGTGTGTCTTTCTGTAATATTGTGTGTGTGTGTGTGTGTGTGTGTTCTTTCCTCCCATTGCCCTTCATTTACATCCAGATGAAGCCAAAATATGTGGCTGAAAAGGAACAAAAGGTGTGACGTTAGTTCTCTTTAGAATCCTGATTTGAAGTTTAAAGATTCTATTTAGAGAATACAGTAGATTTAAGGTCCTTTTTAATTATGTTCTATTTATTATAAATGGCTCTGAAATAATATTAAATAACTTTTTTGTAATGACATAAAGCTGTATATACCAGATGTTTCATTTTCTTTCTTTTAATTGGTTTTGTTTGTTTGCATTTCAATACCTCAGATGAAAAATACTGATTTTTTTTCTTTTTTTTCAGTTTCAATTTCATGAATTAATTTGCATGCACTGAAAAAAAGAGCTCACAATACAGGGTGAATTTAACTACTGGAAAACACCCCAGAGACTGACCTGAGAGCTCTATATATGACTGAACGAGTAGACAAGAAAACTCTATGGCAGTAGGAGGAATTACTAAGGCAAATAGTGGAAAATAAAACAGGCGAATTAAAGTGTATAACAATAATAATACATTATTTCATTATGATGGTTTTATTTAAATGGCCTTTATTATTTGACTTTAAAAAGTGTTGTAATTATGTCTATCTAAATCTGAACCACTATCACTTATGATGGTCATGATCTTAACAGCGGCCATCCATCTCTGTCACATTGTGCAGGTAAAGAGCGAGTGTTTCATAATCATTTATAATACTTTCGATTTCTGGTACTGGGCGTGGAGTGAACAGAACGTATAGTGATCGCAGAATTATTATTTACCCGGACATGAACGGTGCAGATTCTCTGTTAACTTAGACAAGGTAAGTTTTCCTAGTTTCTATTTTTAACGTGAAGGATATCACTGTTTGTTATAACTTGGTCTCTGAATACTAAATTTGCCTACAAATTTATTATCTACGTAAAAAAAAAAATGCTTGGCTTATCCATCTTGTGCTTCATCCATCCCGCCACATCTCGCAGGTCTTCAGTGAGTTTCGATTCCATTTGGCGTGGACGGATTGACAAGAGAAAAGTAAACTACGAACAAACACTGACTACTTTAATCGTGTGACGATAAACAAGGTGATTCTTTTCACAAACAATATAAAATTATTGTAGCTTTTGTCAGAAAATTACTTTAAGACTCGCCAAAGCAAAATTAAAGTGCAAATGAGTTGATAGAAACGATCAATGTTAGAGAATAACAGTTTTAAGGTAATACTAATTTCAAGATTAGATGACTATCATTATTTTTAAGGTTAAGTTATGCAAGTTACAAATCTTTCTCAGCTCATTATTTGTCTTATTCAGAAACACGGAACGGCCAAAAAATGCCTAATGTACCACCAAGCAAAAAACCGAAGCAGATGGACCTTCCGAGCTCCTCTCAACAGAGTCCAGTGAGTGACTGTTGTGTTTCTCATTCTCTATAGACACTGCATTGAGTTTAGGCTTGGTTATAACGGAAATGCTTTTGTCTCTTTCAGAAAAAGCAGACTGCCAGAGACAATGAATCTGGGGAGACGTCACAAGCTAGTGACAATGTTCAGGTAAGGTCATGATATTTGATGTTTGATTAATAGTGTGTTAGGCCCACCAAACAATAAGCTTTAGATAACTTGTCACGATTTACTGATAGTGCCTGAGGGCTATCAGCATTACTTACAAAAAGTGTCATTTGTAGCTAAAATGTCCAAATATCACCATATGAAAGTTTTCTGAAATTCTCAAAGCTAGAAATAAAGAAAAAATTATCTAGAGCACTTTAATGTCTTTTGTACGACATCAAAACAATATAACAATGGCACAGTTTTAGCTTAAAACAAGAACATATGGGTGTAACTGACCCTTCGCAAATAGTTTGATTGACAGGCGATCTGACCAATCATAACCCTGAATCTGCCATTTTGTCTGACAAAGCAGTCAGGGGAGTTAGTAGATTAACGTTGGTGAACTTGAATTAGAAAAATTGTGTGTACTCACATCTTTCCACGCTTGAAACAACATTCCTTCTGATGTTCATTCATGTTTATTTGATGCTATAAATGAACTAGTATGAAGAGATGATCGGTTCACGAGCCGCTTGAAGGAGCTACAGCGATCTGTCACGACACATTAAAGACACACTATACGCTATTTATTGTTTAAACTTCTTTAAAAAATTACTACATTTTAAATATGAAACTGTTTCATATGTCTGTGGACGTGTTGTCAGTGTCCTCTTTGCTCCATGATGTATTTTCACTGCGTGAGAACATGATGTGTGGCGTGAGAGCGCATGACTTGTCGGACATAGCAACAGTAACTAAAGGGGGCAGGTCTTTCCAAACGGTCAATTCCAGGTTTTTTCAGCATTGACACAGAGTTGGGATGGATCATCAGTGATTTGAGCAGTGTTGTGACAAAGGTGTTATTTGATTTGAAGTGAGGTGCTCGTCTAAAACAAGTGATCGAGAAGCATCCCAAGCTGCTCTAGACCAGGTGTTCTTAAACCTTCCATGTCCAGGACCCAAATGTGTAATTCTGGATGCATCTGAAATCACGTACTATATACTAGGTACTACAATTGGCTTGAACATTAATTTGTGACTGTTAAAAAAAGATATACTATATAGTGTGAATGTGTGTAGTATGAATGAAAATTACATCCGCCATGTTGTCATTGTCATGTGACTTACACCATCAGTTACACTGCTTCACTTCCATTCACAAATCTTCTCCTGTGGCCTCATGGGACAGTAAAGTGTCCATTGTCCACCCTGACATGTACCATGTCCACCCTGTCATGGAAGGCTTGATGACAGAGTGGACAATGACAGGGTGGACATTTTTGGCAAAATTTAGCATTTAATGAACACATGGGGTACCTTCAGTTACCAAAGTGACTCATTGTTGAAGCTGACTGTGTACTGTTTAAAGCAAATATTTTGAATTGTTGAAAAGTTTTATATTAATTAATATTTCACCATGACAGGGTGGACATGTTAAGCTTGATAACACCCAACTACAAACACAATATAATGAAAATTAGGAAGTGTAGACTCTTAGTGTAATTGCAGTAGATGTTTTATTCTCCATTGAAGAAACACCAAATGGGGGTGAGGATGTCACTGAGAATTATCAGTTGGTTTCTTAAAAGGGCAGTTACCCCATAATGGGACACGTGTAAAATGTTTAATATTATTATGAAAATAGAATATAAATGAACAAATTGACTTGTTTTTACAAACAACTTGTTGAAAACAATAAGAATATTTAAAACTTTAATTTTGTGTGTTAATTTTAATTTTGTGTCATTTAACCATTTTTTACAATCACCGAAGTTAGCTGAGCAGCGTGACATGCCAAAATTGCATACATCCTGTAGGGGATTTTACAGTTAAAGACCCAAAAGACCAGATATGATAAACGAAGACCTGGAGTCAGAGTTTAAAAAAAATAATTTGAAGAAAATTTAATTAAAGAATCGTTTGCAGTATCATCAGCAGAAGCAGCTTCAAGTCTCACAAGGAGTTCGTAGGCCGCTCTCTCCCTCCTCCTCTCTCTCTCTCGTACATTCACATTTCCAGAACAATTATACTCTAACAGAGTCTACTAACTACGTCATTACTAAGATACTGATTGGTTAAGAACACTAGACAAAACTGGTAATTTTCCACACATGGACAGATGCATATCTTCTTCCATTATGATGCTGACGAACGGACCCTGAAGTTAGGCACAGAATGTCCTTCTAGGTCAGGCCTATAGGCGCCTTCAGGTCTCCAGTCCAGATGACAACAGTCCACCAGTACCCATAACAGACCTGTACAGAACACTTAACGCACATACATAGATACACATGATTCACAGTTTCTTCAAGGCTAGAGTTGATCTGAGCTCTGCTCTGAACAGGAAACTTTTCCAAAACATACTGATAAGTTGTACTTTTCTCTCAGTCAGACGTACAGACAATATTCATCAGTATTTTCTAGTGTTTGAAAATGAAAAGGAAATTAAAGACTTTAACGTAAGTTAAAGTTACTCATTCTAAATAATTCAACATTTAGGAAGATAATTTCGTGATAAATCACTCAAAATATATATATATTGAAGCGGCAGTGGATTCCAGAATCCACCCCTTCAATCCTATCAAAGAAAAGGGCATAAAATAAGAAAAACACATTTAAAGAGACTTATCATTGTACTTGTATGTGTGAAAATATTTGGTCATTTATCATAAAACCTCAGAATTTCATTATTTTGCATTATGTTCATGATGACTGAGTGATTCTGATGAGGACACCAAAGGCACTTCATAGTGATATTGACCCTAATGCAGAATGGTGCATTTAGAAGTTAATAGCCAAACAAATCTTTATAAAAGTCCAAATTGTTATTGCAGATGAAATATAACACGGATAACATTAAAAAAATATTTAAACAGGTTAAACTGATTAGTCACTCAAACATTTATCCAAACCTCACCGTCGGTCGTTGTTTTTTTTCTCTTGTGTTTGTAGCTCTGTTTGTAGATCTGAATCCGAAGCGAAATGGGTTGAGGGCAATATTAGCCTTTATAGGCTGCATTCCAGTTTGTTTTTTTTATGACCTTCCCTAGTTAACTTCAGTCTCATTGACTCGGATGTACGTCATTGCTTATGTTGCATGAGTGCCCAGTTCTGGCGGAACCTTTGCAATGGGCTGAACTAGAACCTCGATCACTTGGAATCCGCTATGGAGTTCATTTAATATTTAATTTTTTCCCTTATGAAATTGTTTAATGCAGAATTCTATAAGTACTGTATATATGTGTGTTTTAAATATTTAAAAAAAATTAATAATATATCAGAGTTGTTTGTGGTGGGGTAAATTAAGCGCGATATGTGGTGAAATCACAGTTGTGATGCATTGTGGGATATGAGGCTGCCTGAAGTGTACATATAAAGTAGACTCGCTCCCTCTGTCAAAATTGAAGGTGTGAGGGTCTGTCCATATAAACTCCCTCGTTCACTTCACAAAGTAGAACGCACTTCAAAATGGCGGCAGGGATTTCCCCCGAGGGGAAGTGCTTAGGGAAGTTCACGAGTGCGTGTCTAAAACTGGAGTGGAACGCAGCCATAGTGTGCACGGATCCACTTTTCGAAAATCTACTGGATATAGTAGACCATTTGGGGAATTCTGGCATACTCTTTTCAACATACTATGCTTTGGGACACACTTATTTTAATCTCACACCACTATTTAGGATAGATAGTATGGGACATTGGGACACAGGGATAGTGTTCTTAAACTTTCTTTGTCCATTTTGCAGGAAAGAATGGATCATTGGCATCAGAAACAGGAAGAGAAGCCCGCAATAAGTAATATGCTGGCGCTGGTATGTATATATGTTATCCGTATATATTCTTTATTCTTTAATTTACTATCTGGGTACTGTTGTTGTCTCTGTGTACTGGAAGCATCTTCTACTTGGCTGGCAATAAAGCTCTTTCTTCTTTTTCTTCTTCATATCCCACTTTATTAATCCATACTAAATTAAAGGGGTCATGAAATGGTAAATCAAAATGTTGTATTTATTTACACTTACAGGGCCAGATTTACTAACAGCTTGCGCCTGTGCAAACCATCCTTTGGTGTTAAAAAACTACTGTCAAAATTTACTAAAGACACAATGAAAAATTAGCGCTGAAAAGGCATGGACAGGCTTATTTTTGCAGCTGACATTGTTGTATATTCATTTCTAGGAGTTTCCCTGTCAGATGCAAAATTTATTGGAGAGTATTTAAATGAATCATGCAAGGTGATTTACTAAGGTTTGCGTTAAGTCAGTTTACTGGAATTTTGCATCATTATTTACTGCTCAAAAAAAAATCAGGTCTTAACCCATTTTGCACTTGACATGCTGCGCTTGCTGTAGGAGGAGGAACTGCAGAGAACAGTGTGTGGTAGAAGGGAGAGAATTTTCTCCACTTGTGTTCGTTTATCCGAACATATAGAGGTGACTCTACAATAGAAACAGTTTTATGCCTCAAAGCTAACTCCCCAGTTTAAATCAAGTTTTTGTTTTCCACCTTGTGGAAATAAAGTGTGTGGAAATAAAGAAGGGTGCTTTTAACAACTCATGTCTATCCATCAGTGAAAAATGATTGAATGAGAATGTATTTGCCTCATTTCACAATGGACTTTCACAATGGAATTCTTAATTATTCTTACCATTAACTTGCATCAAAAGCTACAGTAGGACCATTTTTTCCTCAGAGTGAATCGTTGTGGTTGCATTGGTTAAATTTAATGACTCTGGCCATCTTGAGCAACAAAACACACAATACATGCTGTATAGGAGGGTGTGGATGATACGGTGCGGTAAACTTCACCAATCATGGCAGTAGACATTATTAGATGATTATTTCTCTGAGCAAAACTCCGGAAACATAATATAAAGATCTAAAAAAGCATTTCATGACCCCTTTAAAATAATTTTATTAAATGTTTGTGGAACTTCTCTACTTGTAACATTTTGACCAAAATAAACCTTATTGACTACTAAATGAATCTCCAGCTTTGCACATAGTTCTTCTCAGAAAAGAGATCTGAATTTACTTCTGATGGATTGTGCATCTATAAAATCATTGTTTGACAAGGGTTAGGAAATACTAGAATTATTTGTACATAATTTTTCTGAATTTAACAGAAGGCAGAAGGAACAACCCAAACTTTCCAGTTCCGTATCAGAAGTGGAGAGATAAATAAAGTTACATGTGATGCATCCAAAACTGTATTTGGAGCACTTAATGAGAATGAGGAATTTAGAAATAGTGATAAGGAGGGGAAAGAAATAATAATCCGAAGATCCAAAGGACAAAACCATGAAGCAGCTGTGAAGACAGATTTCCCCTGCTGTCTTATTAAAAAGGATGAGACCTTACAAATAAACTTCTACAAAGTTGAAAAATGTGCATCTACAAACCAGGAAACAACTACAGATACTGACCCTGAAAGCCTAGTCACCTTTTACATCAGGACGAGAGGGAAGACCAGGAAAAAAATAATGAAGAGCCATATTTTTTCGGAGAACAGCATTGACTATGTTTGTGTATTTGCACACAAAGGGGACACTTTTGAAAAGGCTCTTCGGCATGATGGAAGATTTATTGATGAAATTTTTGACATGGACTGTAAACTCATTGATGATAAAACAATAATGCATGGGTTAAATTTGAATCTAGATTCATCTGATGGCAAGACATTTGAGTTAAATGTTAAATGGAAAAAGACAAAAGCACCTGTAGATAGTGACAGCCTAAAAACAACAAACAAACCATGCAATAGAAAAAAAAAAAGAAAAAGGTCACAGGTCACAGATCCTCCAAATGAAGGGCATGCAACTTTTGGAAATTCTTCTGGTGATTCATTCTTCACTGACATTCAGAACATTCTGGAGACTATATTGAAAGATGTATTAAAACAGCAAGAGAACCCCCAGTTTCAAGAGCTCATGCAAAAAGATTATGATAAAGGTGTTGTTGAATGTTTCACTGAGGTGAACAAAGTGAAGCGGATCATGGAGCTGTCTGACTCTGTGTGTTTGATTCAAGTTAATAACTCTCCCCGAGGAACTGGCTTCTTACTCTTTGACAGATTCATCCTCACCAATGCTCATGTTGTTAAGGACTTTGTCATGAAGGCTCCTCACACATATAAGCTTTCAGAGACTCTGACAGCTTTGTTTCATTATGAAGTTGTGGGACAGGAGGCAACCCGTTTGCCAGTAAAGCCTGACCTTATTGCTTACGGTTTTGAAGATGACGACAGCCGTAGGTGGCATGATTTTGCTCTTCTAGAATTGGACACAGTTAAACTTGACTGTACTGAATTGCTCAGTTGTTACAAACATGCCCCCTCTCTTAAACATGGTGGGATCTACATTGTTGGACACCCAGATTGTGGAGTTAAGAAGATGGACCCCTGCTTCATCATTGGGATTGAGAATCAACTACAGAGTATAAACGAGCACATAAAGAAGAATCTGTCTTGTCCATATGTATCATGGGGATGTTGGCCGTATCTACATCAGAACCGGATTACGTACGACTCTTGTTTCTATCATGGATCATCTGGCTCCCCAGTGTTTGATGAACACTGCAGTCTGATTGGCATCCACTCTGGTGGTTTTGCGTACAAAGAAGGCGAAAAAACTAGAAGTGTTATAGAGTATTCATATTCCCTGCAGCCCATCCTGGAAAGTATCATCACACAGGTCGAGAAAAGAAGTGACATCTTAGAATTACTCTCTAAATTTCAAACTAAACAAGAAGTTAATAACCTTGCGAAAATTGAGAATGCATATGGAGCAAACATGCCCATTACGGAAGAAGAGCAGAGTGAAGACGAGAAAATGGACGAAAATTAAAGGGACACTTGAGCCTTATGTCCTGATTGAAGACCCACCAATCCATCAGGAAAAAAGCAGAACCTCCACAAAAAAGGTTCTTCAGAGTAAAAACATGATAAAAGTGTTCTCCGACCTCATGTCTACATGCCCATTTCTTTGGGAGGAAGTTGCTCCAAAGCCTTATTTTATGAGACCTAAAATCAGATTTTTCAACGTCATTATGGGTTTTACTTTTCATATAATTTTTTGAGATGATTGCATGATCAACAGCAGAAGTGTCTCTTATTTTAAAGTCATGTAACCCATCAGCAGGTGATTGTGGGATTGACGTGTCAAGAGAGAGGAACAGTGAGCATTCATTCCGACCGAGAATACAGTTATACACCATTATTTTCTTTAATTGCTCATATATGCTTGCTCACATATTTCCATTCATACTCATTTAACAAATCATTCACTCATATTCTTTATATGCATGTTATATATTCTTTTAACTTTACATTTATGTTTTGTTCTGGTTTTACATTGACTTCATTTTAATGTTTTACTTTGTTTTTAAGAGATCATGTTTAAGCTTCACTGTAATCATATTTGAATCACACAAATACAGTTGATATGACAGAACCGTTCTAATGAGAGACTCCTCAAATTTCCAATACAATAAATACATTAAGAATGAGATCTTCGAGTTTATTGAAGTCCCTCATATCTTTTATGCTTTTTCTTTTTCAATTTTTTTTCAACTCTTTTTCAGTTTTTTATCTTTGTGTTTTCATGCTGACTTTAGATGTAAATTGTAGCAAATAAAACCAAAGCTTTGATTACACTTACATTTACTATTTCATTAGTGTGATTCAGTTGTTGTTTTTAGTGTTGATCATGATGAGAACTTCCAGGATGGTTTGTTGGGTCTGGTGTGAATTTTGTGAATGTTCTGCAGAGAAGAAATGTAATCAAAATTATTAATAAAAACACTTTTAGTTTATAATTGTACAACAAAAACCTTCGTTGTTCATACTAATTACAATAAAGACCCAATAAAAAAGGCTTGATGAGTGTCGACATGTTGTAGTAAATGAGTGAGATCACATGTTTGTGTGTTACTCACAGGAAGCAGGTACTGTGAGGAACCTTCCATTAGATCCTGCAGAAAGGGATGCTGGGAAAGTGTGGAGAAAGCAATCTTCTCCCCCTTAAAACCCAACTCCTTAAACACCTTCAGCAGCTCCTGAACACACAACAACAAATTAAACTGTACTTACATCCCAAATTATACACTTTACACTATGTATTCATACACTATGTATCACAATCAACTGTGTACTTAATTATATTTTGTACTGAACGTTATTTTCTCATTCAACATCTGCTGAAGCCCCTCCCCCTCCGCTATGTAATTGAAGTTATGTAGAATTTAGTGTCCAACATTCCACACTTCATTTATTTTTTGGGGGTTAATTAAATGCTTCATTCAGGTATTTAAATTTTTGAATTAAATTTAGAATTTTCAATTTGAACACACTACTTGCACTATTTCTACTACAAAACAGCATAGAATAGTGCTTAACTAGAGAGACTGCTCACTGCAGAGCCAATGGGTGGTGCTAGACGGTCCAACCACACCCTAACCCCACTCATAACCCTATCGCTAAAACATAGCTCCACCCATTAGGTCCACAGAGGTGGAGCTGGACAAGGACAGGCTCCACCCATTGCATCATTTGGCCCTGCATTGAGCACAACATAAGTATGGAAATTAGGATGCATTTCGTCTTTGAAACTGAGTGAAATAGTTTCCAGTGAACATCTAAAATAGAAAATTACAAAATAGACTTAAATTTACTAGAGTAAAATTATGATTACCTAACAATTAGGAGTGACAAATACACATGTTGATATGTTTAATAATTGTTAGCTGTTTTATATTAGGGATGCACTGAAATTTCGGCTGCCAAAAATTATCAGCTGAAAATGGTTTTTGGTTTTTGGCTGAAAGAGAAAAAAGGTCAAAAATATGAGCCAAAAATAAATGCCACCCCGCCCCTCAGTGTTCAGCGCAACTTTGAAGCGACTCTGGCTGAGCAGGTAAGTCTGTACCACTGTGATGAATCGAGGTCTCCATTAGGACCCCAGAATCCCATTTCAAAACACTGATTCATGAAGCTTTTGTTTCGAATCAGTGATTCGATTCACGTATCAAACTGCCAAAGTCACGTGAACTATTGAAATTTCGAATCACTTATGATGTAACAAAGCCTCATTTACTGAAATCACGTGACTTTGGTGCTCCGAACCACTGATTCGAAACAAAAGATTCATAAAGCTTCATGAATCAGTGTTTTGAAATCGGCCATCAATAGATATTGTTGAATAAAGTCTTTGTTTTGTTTTTTTGCCGCACAAAAAGTATTCTCGTCGCTTTATAATATTAATTTTGATCCACTGTACTCACATGAACTGTTTTAAATATTTTTTAGTATCTTTCTGGACATTGAAAGTGTTCATTATCTTACTGTCAATAGAGGAATCACTGAACCATCGGATTTCATCAAAAATATCTTCATTTGTGTTCTGAAGATGAATGAAGGTCATGAGGGTGACGAATTAATGACAGAATTTTCATTTTTGCGTGAACTAACCCTTTAAAGGTGAAAATATTAAGATAAATATTAATTTTGTTTATTCAGCCATTTTTTTTTATATATATAAATGTATAAATATACCAAATGTGTGTGTGTGAGTGTATGCATATGTATATCCATGCATATGGATTTTTATTTTTTCATTCATACAACTTCTGATTTTTTTGTCTAAAATTTGAATTAGTTTGGGCCAATAATAATCGCATATATATATTCATGTTTAATATTTAATGCATAATTAATTATCCCAGCTAAATACATTTTGTGAAGAATTAATTGTGATCACGGCATTGTGTAAATGCAGTAGACGTTCAGAGATTTCTGTTTTTCATTTACACACTGACGCATTTAAAATAATTAAATTTTAATTAAAAAATAATATAATGAGAAGAAACTGTTAGGAAATTAGGCATTTAAGGATTTAAGCAGATCTCTCATTGTTAATGTCACTGTCTCTCTGTAGGTATCCTGGAGGACATTACCTCTCCACCTCTGCATCTCGTAGCCGCATCTTTGATGATGTATGAGATCCAGGAGAATAAAGGGACTGTTTGCACTTTTTAATACACACTCTTCCTGAAGCGTCCAGTGAGGGACTGCAGCTTTAACGCTTCTGTGTGTCTCTTTGTATGTTTTCTGTGTGTGTGTGTGTGTGTGTGTGTGTGTGTGTGTGTGTGTGTGTGTGTTGCTCTTACCTCCCATTGGCCCTTTACTTCCAGATGAAGCCAAAATAGCAAACCCCTCTGTAACGGGGTTCAACGGGCAGTGTTGTTTGTAAAGGAAGAGGACAGGGTCGGGTAGGACTGCTGCTGCGTATTCACGTTTTATTTCCACACAACAAAGAAAAGGTACATGTCACAACGGCGCCAATGCGCATATTCTACATATAACACTGTAGACTTCAGTTTATCTCCAGCAGGCTGGGAGCAGGCAGGGTAGTCAGGCGACAGCAGCAGTCCGTCTCTCTCTCACTCTTCCGCCGCCTCTGCTTCCCTTATATCTGATCTCTCCACGCCAATCACTGCAATTAGACGCAGGTGTTCGTTATTTGTGCTTAACCCACTTACTCACCGCTTTTCTCCCGATTCGTTCTCCCGCTGCAGACCTCGCTGAACCACGCCCCCCTCGCCACATACCCCCACCGCCCGACTCAGGCCGGGGAGCCGTCCGGCCTGCGGCCCCCCCCCCATTTCTGGAGAGGAAGTCTGCCACAGCCATCTGTGCACCCGGCCTGTGGATCACCTGGAACTTAAAAGGCTGTAATGCCAGATACCACCGAGTGATCCGCGCGTTGGTATCCTTCATGCGGTGGAGCCACTGCAGGGGGGCATGGTCCGAACAGAGGGTGAATTCCCGCCCCAGGAGATAGTATCTAAGGGTGAGGACCGCCCACCTGATGGCCAAACACTCCTTCTCAATGGTGCTGTACTTAGTCTCTCTCTTCGAGAGCTTACGACTAATGTACAGCACCGGGCGTTCCTCCCCCCCCATCTCCTGGGACAGGACCGCACCCAGCCCCCTGTCCGACGCGTCAGTCTGCAACACAAAGGGGAGAGAAAAATCAGGAGAATGTAAAATGGGTCCGCCACAGAGAGCAGCCTTAACCTGGGTAAAAGCCTGCTGACACTGCTCTGACCACTGGACCGGATCTGGTGCTTCCTTTTTAGTTAGATCAGTCAAAGGGCTGGTGAGGTCCGAATAATTAGGTACAAACCTTCTGTAATATCCCGCCAGCCCCAGGAATTGTCTAACCTCCTTTTTGGTCTTTGGTCTCGGGCAAGTCGCAACTGCTGCTGTCTTATCAATTTGGGGACGCACTTGCCCGTGACCTAAGTGAAAGCCCAGATACCTGACCTCCACGCGCCCAATCGCACACTTCTTCGGATTCGCCGTGAGCCCAGCCACCCTCAGCGCCCTTAGCACGGCCCTCAAATGCTCCACATGCCGCCGCCAGTCATTACTATAAATGATGATGTCATCCAAATAAGCGGCGGCATATGCAGCATGGGGCCGTAATATGCGGTCCATAAGCCGCTGAAAAGTGGCCGGTGCCCCGAACAATCCGAACGGAAGTGTAACAAATTGGTGTAATCCGAACGGCGTCGTGAAGGCTGTCTTTTCTTTAGATACTGGCGTTAAGGGGATCTGCCAATACCCTTTTGTTAAATCCAGTGTCGAGTAAAAACGAGCTGTGCCTAGCCGATCAAGCAGTTCGTCAATCCGCGGCATTGGATACGCGTCAAATTTTGATACCGCATTTAGCTTGCGATAATCCACACAGAATCGAACAGAGCCGTCGGTTTTCGGAACTAAAACTATCGGGCTTGCCCAATTACTGTTGGACTCTTCTATTACACCCATCTCGAGCATCGCCTCTAATTCTGTCTGAACTACTTTTTTCTTATGTTCAGGCAAGCGATACGGCCGACTGCGCACTACCACGCCTGGCTCCGTCTCGATATGGTGCTGAATGAGCGTCGTTCGGCCCGGTAAGGGTGAGAACACATCGGCAAACTCCGCCTGTAATTTAGCCACGTCAGTGAGCTGTGTGGGCGAAAGATGATCCCCCCCCGGAGCCAGGGCGAGGGAAGGCGGTTTGACGCTTGCCTCTGGCCCAAGATCATCTTCCTCACACACCGCCGACACCAGCATCACTGACTCTGCCTCATTCCATTTTTTAAGGAGGTTGAGGTGATATATTTGACGTGCCCCACCCCTATCCGTCCGAATCACCTCATAATCGAGATCTCCGACTCGCCGTGTAACCTCAAAGGGCCCTTGCCACTTCGCGAGTAATTTAGAGCTCGAGGATGGCAGTAATACAAGCACTTTCTCTCCCGGTGTGAATTTACGTAAACTGGTTCCCCTGTTGTACAGCCGGCTTTGTTTGTCCTGAGCCTGGAGCAAATTCTCCATAGACAGCCGCCCCAACGTGTGGAGTTTTGCTCTCAGGTCCATGACATACTGAATTTCATTTTTGCTTTGCGAAGGTCCGTCCTCCCAAGTTTCTCTTAGGACGTCCAACACCCCTCGGGGCTGCCGGCCATAGAGCAACTCGAAAGGGGAAAACCCCGTAGAGGCTTGGGGGACCTCCCGCACAGCGAACAAGAGGGGATCCAGCCATCTATCCCAATTTTTGGCGTCTTCGAGAACGAACTTACGAATCATGGTTTTCAACGTGCGATTAAACCTTTCCACCAGACCATCTGTTTGTGGGTGGTAGATGCTGGTGCGAATCGATTTAACGCCCAATAATTCATATAGTTCGCGTAAAGTGCGTGACATAAACGCCGTGCCTTGATCAGTGAGGATCTCTTTAGGTATCCCCACCCGGGAGATTAAGCGAAACAGTGCGTCCGCCACACTTTTAGCTGAAATGTTGCGGAGAGCCACTGCTTCGGGGTATCGGGTTGCATAATCCACAATGACTAATGCAAATCGATGCCCTCTTGCGGATCGTTCTAATGGCCCGATGAGGTCCATCGCAATCCTTTCAAAGGGGACCTGCATCAACGGTAGAGGGCGCAATGGCGCTTTTGGCGAGGCCGCTGGATTCACCAGCTGACATTCACGACATGACGCGCACCACCTGCGAACATTCTCGTGAATGCCTGGCCAAAAAAATCGGGCCATGAGACGATTGAGTGTTGTGGTTTGTCCTAAATGCCCTGCCATGGGATTACAATGAGCCGCCTGAAACAGCATTTCCCGACGGCTTTTGGGTACTAATAATTGCGTTGTATCTTCTTTTGTCTGAGCGTCTTGGGTCACTCGATACAACCGATCTTTTATTATCGCAAAATACGGGTAGGAGAGCGGACGTCCCGGTTGGAGAGGCTGACCGTCTATACTCTGGACCTGGTTAAACGCGTTTTTAAGCGTTTCGTCCTGGGATTGTTCCAGAGGAAAGTCATCGCGCTCCGAGAGAATTAATCTCTCCGTTGCGCTCCTTCCCTCTGGCTCAATCCCCCGTGGTCCCGGTTCTGACTCCCCCACCTGGACGTGCGCCCCCCCCCCTTGCTTCTCTTCCCCCCAAGAAACATCCGTGCATAAATACCCCAATAATTTATTGAAATCGGGCCAATTCGTTCCCAGAATTAACGGATGTCGGAGATGCGGGTTAACTGCCATCTCTATTCTATGTTTTCTCCCCCTAAATTTAACCACAGCAGGGATTAAAGGATATTTCACCACATCCCCGTGCACACACCGTACCTGAACCATGCGGCTTGTATTCAATGCCCCGGATTGAATCAAACTTTGGTGAATCGAGGTCTGGTTACAACCTGAATCCACCAAGGCTTGATAAGTACCCCCCTCAATACTCACAGGTATTTGGTACAGGCCAGCCTGATCGAGGGCAGCCTGCGGGGCATCCGGGACCCGGATCATTGTTCCCACCTCCATCACGGGACACCGGTCAATGAAATGATCCGGGTCCCCGCAACGCCAACAGGCCGGCCCAGACTTTCCCGCCACTCCAGTGGCAGGAAGTGGGCTAAGGGATTGGCGTGGAGAGAGGGAAGAACTGGCCAGAGGATCAGGGTCAGTAGCGGGTGGCCCCGCCCTCCGGGGCGGAGCTCTGGGGACAGTGGTGTAGTCTTGCCCATTCCCACCCCGCCCTCGGGGCGGGACTCGCGGTGGGCCTGGAACCCGCGACCTGGGGAAAGGGACAGGGCGAGAGACAGGAGGAGAGCGAGAGAGAGAAGAGGGAGGAGAGGAGAGAGAGACTGCGGGGAGGGACTCCCCGACCCCGGAGCACGCCACCATCTGGTCCTCCGCAAGTTGGACGGCCGTTTTCTTCGGCAAGCGGGAGATGAATTGTTCCAGCACCACCCGGTCGATGATGTCGTCGATGCCGCTGGTCTCGGCCTGCAGCCATTTACGGCAGGAGTCCCGGAGCTGCTGGGCCATCACAAAGGGTCGACCGCACATGCTCAAATCCAGTGAGCGAAAGCGTTGTCGGTGTTGCTCAGGGCTGCGGCCGACCCGCTGCAGGATGGCCTTCTTCAGATCGTCGAAGACCAGGAGGTTCTGAACCGGCAGTTGTTGAGCTGCCAGCTGTGCCTCCCCCGACAGTAGCGGAATCAGTTTTAATGGCCATTGGTCCTTGGGCCACCCCCCGGCCACCGCGGTCTTTTCAAACAATTCCAGGAAAGCCTCCGGATCGTCCTGGGGCCCCATTTTGCTCAGCGGCAAGTGCAGGGCCGGGGGAGGGGGAGGTGCTGGCGCGGCCGGAACCTCCCGGTCCATCCAGCTCCGGAACCTCTCGCGGTCCTCTTTCTGCACCTGGAGAACCAGCTGAAAACGGCGCTCCTGATCCTGGCGCATCTCCAGTAACGCCTGGTGGTGTTCTTGATGGAGGGCCGCGAGGGATGTGATGATGTCCGTAAGTGGCGGCGACGGAGGATTTTGCATGGCGGCGGCTTCCTCTTCCTTTTCCCGGGTTTCGGCACCAGTGTAACGGGGTTCAACGGGCAGTGTTGTTTGTAAAGGAAGAGGACAGGGTCGGGTAGGACTGCTGCTGCGTATTCACGTTTTATTTCCACACAACAAAGAAAAGGTACATGTCACAACGGCGCCAATGCGCATATTCTACATATAACACTGTAGACTTCAGTTTATCTCCAGCAGGCTGGGAGCAGGCAGGGTAGTCAGGCGACAGCAGCAGTCCGTCTCTCTCTCACTCTTCCGCCGCCTCTGCTTCCCTTATATCTGATCTCTCCACGCCAATCACTGCAATTAGACGCAGGTGTTCGTTATTTGTGCTTAACCCACTTACTCACCGCTTTTCTCCCGATTCGTTCTCCCGCTGCAGACCTCGCTGAACCACGCCCCCCTCGCCACACCCTCATTCACAGCTGTCGTGCACTGAAGGAACCGCATCTTCACAGCAGTGACGGTTGCTTTTCGTCCAGAGGAACTTTAATATGTGGCTGAAAAGGGAAGAAAAAGTGTCACGTTCTGTATAGAATCTTAATTTGAAGTGTAAAGACTCAGTTTTGACCTCTGACCATCAGGATGAGAACTTTTGACCAGTAAATCACATACAGGAAACACGTCTGTCTTTTGAGTATCTTTTATTGTATCGTTCATTATTGAACAGATCACACTTTAAAGTCACAGATAAAAAATATGAAGAATAAATCTCTGATTTTGGTTACTCAGCTCTAGTTTTGTACTGTAAACTTCTGATCAAAAAGTGAATACATATAACAAGAATGCTGTTTTACTTTTTTCAATTATGTTCTATTTATTATAAATGTCTCTGAATTAATATGAAATATCTGCTCAGAGCTACTGACATTTTGAAGGACAATTTGTGCTTTTTTTGACGACACAAATCTGTATAGCAGCGGTTTTATTTTCTCTCTTTTATTTGTGTTCTTGTTTGTTTGCATTTCCTCAATACCTCAAATAAATATTCCTGAGATCTAAATTATCTTCTGTACAATTGTGTATCACTGAATGAGAAAAAAAATGTCTTGACATTTTAATGCTGCTCGATTTTACGCACTCCGATATAACAGGTGGCAGTATGCAGCTTCTCAATGATCTGAAACCAAAACACTAGAAGAAAATTATGATTTTTATTTGCGCGCGCGATATGAGATCACACACACACACACACACACACACTGCGGAAAACAGACGAGACGCACTTTCTCCAGCTTCATTTCACCTATTTTAACACGGTAACTAAATATCATAAGTACATTTTAAGAATGAATGATGAGTAATTATCTCAATAATATCAACCTTTCACCGCAAACACCTAACGTTAGGTGTTTTACCTCAGGTAATAAAAAGAAATGCTTGTTGTCACATGTTTGTGAAAGAATTTACAATAATAAAAACTTCCATTGTATCTATGAACATCAAAGTTTCTAAAATACGATGATACTAAAGGTTTTTGGATTAGAAGTGTTTCGTTCCTGAACATGGTCGTCGTCGTGAGCCGTTTTGTCGGGATTTTTCCCTAAAGATTATGAAGGAGAATATTATTGGCTGTATTTATACAGCGAAATGGCTTCAATTTAAACTTGAGGTTTCTTTGTTGTGATTTTTTCATGTACATGTTATAATGGCTTTTGGAGGTAGATTGGACACTAGGTGGTACTTTGGGGTAATTTTCACTGCACAATTGTTTACACAGCGCAGGGCTGTCTAATTCTAAAGTTTAAAACATTTATTTTTTAATTACAAATTTAAAATGTATTTATAATTATGAATAAATAATATTTAAATTTTTTTTAAAATTTTTATTAAACTGAAGGAATCAAATGTATTGAAGGAATGTACAATACATTTACATGCGTAAGAATTATTTCAACCAAAAATGAAGTGTGCCTGTGTGGAAAGGTATATTATTTGTTTTATGCATGTATTTGAAGGAATAAAACATTTATCTTTTATTCCAATGTAAATTTTAAAAAAAACTTAAATTTTTGTACATTCAAAGTGCTACACAACAGAGGTTTGCTGTTGAAATTAGACATACATTATAAACAGTATAAAGAGTATAACCAGACTTTTAATTTGACAGGTTGCCTTGAAGAACTTTTTTTCTGTGTGTGTGTTTGGTGTGATGATAGTTTCTCTCAAATGACACGGTAAAATGCTCACGAAGTCTAGGGCCTGATGATTTCCACGATGTAGAAAACATGGACGGAATCGCAGAATCCATTCATAAAACGGAATCTACTGTTTAAGGGGAATTTTTCCACATTTTGGATGAATGCATCAAATGCAAGTCGGTGCACTTCAATCAAATTGCGATATGGACTAGTGAATGTTAATATTAAATGGCCCTTGGCTTTCGGGGGCCCAAGGCTGACGCCTACCTTTGCCTAATGGTTAAGTCCGCCCCTGAATAGGCTTTATTTGCCTACTGTTTTCAAAAATAGTAAATACAAAACCTTAGGCACTAACCCAAAGGTTGTTCTCAGATTTCTGGGTAACACTTCACACTAAGGTTTATTAGTTAAACATTAGTTAATGTCAAGTCAAGTCACCTTTACTTATATAGCGCTTTTACAATGCAAATTGTGGCAAAGCAGCTTTACAGTAATAATTGGCAAATCATTTTGGCTGCACAGCAGCTCCCAAAGAAAATGGTGTCATTGTGCAGCTTATTCTATATATTATTGATTCATTCCGTTACAAATATCAATAGTTATTAGTTTAGTTCATTTATGTATATCAGCACTGCAGAAAACAGTGACGTAATCGTCCGGCTCAGCTCAGTTCGCATACAATGGCGCCAATGCAGGCGTACCAAAAACACTGCTGAAAGTCAAGCAAGTGTCCCCAACTTAAGCAAGCCAAAGGCAACAGCAGCAATGAACCAAAACTCCAACAAAATGGAGGAAAAAAAACCTTGGGAGAAACCAGGCTTAGTCGGGGGGCCAGTTCTCCTCTGGCCAACAGTGAACACTTGCCCGATTCTCAGGCAGAGTTACAGGTCATAAGTCCGATTTGGGATCACAACAGTCAAAATATTTAATCCAGTTCCATCTAGTTTATGATCTTTTTGATCATGCCGGTATGGGACGGTTTGTTGGGGATCTGTGCCACTGGCTGATGAGTTGGTAAGGTCTTCACAAGGGATGAGCTAGTTCACACAGTCTCCGCCGACACCGCAGGGCCACGCTGCTGCCGCGCACAGGCACAGGTTCCTCATCCGACCCGGACACGGCCCGGATCCAGCCAATCACGTTAATTGGTAAACCTCGGGATAAGCAGAGAGACAAAAATTAGCATAGACGCCATTCTTCTTCTGATGTAACGAGTACATCCGGTGTTCTAGGACGTGTTGCCGGTTCCGGCTGACCTGATCTATGCAGCCTAACAATTCTTTAACGGATATGAAGACAAAAATTGATAATGCATCATGTTTATGCCAGGTTAAATAGATGCGTTTTTAGTTTAGATTTAAACTGACAGAGTGTGTCTGCTTCCCGAACAATGCTAGGAAGATCGTTCCAGAGTTTAGGTGCCAAATAGGGAAAGGATCTACCGCCTGCGGTTGATTTTGATATTCTAGGTATTAACAACTGGCCAGAATTCTGAGATCGTAACAGACGTGAAGGATATTAACTAACATAAACTAACCGTGAGCAATGCATTTTTTACTGTATTTACTAATGTATTTATTTTACTAACTGTATTTACAGTTGTTCATTGTTTGTTCATGTTAGTTCACAGTGCATTAACTAATGTTAACAAGATTTTAATAATGTATTAGTAAATGTTGAAATGACCTAAGATTATTAAATGCTGTATAAGTGCAGTTCATCTTAACTAATGAAGTTAATTGTAAGCTGTTACCGATTTCTGAGATATTAATCTTGAGCTCATCATTTGTTCTCTTCACAGAAACACTGAATTGCCGACAACATCACTCTTGATCAGCACCAGCTAAGAAAATGAGTAGCATTTTGACTTATTTTAAGGTGACAAAATGCGAAATATTACGCATCATATAAATGCTGATTTTCAAACTTCTAAGTTTGACTGTTGTCATTCTTTGTTGAATGTTTTGTTGATGTTTAGCTTTAGTATAAAGGGTTATGGTGAAGATTGTGGAATGTTTATTTCAGAAAAAGCAGCCTGACAGCGACAGTGGAGCCACAAAGGCATCAAAAACTGGTGAAAATGTACAGGTAAGGTCATGATACATCATCAATATTGATTCAGGTATATTAAAGTTTTAGGTAACTGATCAAGACATCAAGGTCAAGTAAATAAGCAAGTGCAAAACAACCAGACATTTTATTTTATGTATTTAATAAATAAAAATATTTATTATAAATTATAATATAAATATTATATATTAAATATTTTATTATAAATAAAAAATACTTTCTAAAGACCCAATCATTAGTTCAGAGACATTGACTTGTCAAGCTCATAAAATGGCACTATTAAAGTAGTTGTGCGCTATATTCCCAGACTTCTTCATGTGAGGAACAGTCTCTTTACTCAAATATTTCTTATACTTCATCTATTTTCCCTCCACATTTGCTTCTGCACATAATCAAAGAATATAAATAAATGTTGATCAGTTCCTTGCACTAAGCTACTTGCGGTTTAGAAAGTTTAATGCTACTTTCCTTCCCACTCTGAGATTTCATATTTCCATTTTCGTTTTGGGTAGCAGTGCACGTTTTGATTAAAATGGTGCATATTAAAGAAACTGAGAATCTTACACACTTTTAAATTTGTGGCAATATCATAAAATTCAATGTAATTTTGGTCCTAAATTGTATTCAAGTGTGTTCAAATAATAATAATATGCTATTTTAATATTGCTTATGCCATTTTTCTAGGAAAATAAAGAAAATCTTACGAGCAAGAAAAATGGAGATAATGGCCGTGATCCTCTAAAGGTTTGTTGCATAGTGTCATATCTGTACCATTGAATAAAGATTATTTAAGGGTTCTTATGAAAAAGTGTGTGTTGAATTTCTCTAAAACATTTTGGAAAGGCTTGATAGTTCCTTTAAAAATCCATATCTTTTTATATTGGCAACTTATTGCATTGCTTATGATTTACAACATGATGGTAAAGCCATGTTCACTGGTGGACTCATATTAACAGTACTGTTGTGTTGACATTCACTCAGGAAAGGACGAATAATTTTTGCAAGGAGGAAGTTAAAGAGGGTTCATCAAAAAGCCACATAAAGCAGGTATGTGAATTTTAATTGTATCAAATGAAATGTCTTTACCTGTATTGTGCCTCTTCTGCAGATCACTGTTGAATCAGTGGCTGATTTTCAACTTCATGATTTTTAAAGGGGACTTATTATGCACTTTTATAAGGTGTTTGAACACAGATGCGTGTCTATAGTGTGTGTAAATAAAAGGACTATAATGGCAACTCCTTTTTTTGATAATCTCCATAAATCATAATCGGTCTCTCCAAAAAAGCTGTTTCAGATTTCCCCCTACTCTTACGTTAAAGGATTAGTTCACTTTCAAATGAAAATCATCCCATGATTTACTCACCCTCAAACCATCCTAGGTGTATATGACTATCTTCTTTCTGATGAACACAATTGCAGAAATATTAATAAATATCCTGATGCATCCGAGCTTTATAATGGCAGTAATTGTTACCAAACGAGTATGAGGTGAAGAAAGTGTCTCCATCCACATCCATTCATCAATAAAAATATATTCCACACAGCTCCGGGATGGTTATTAAAGGCCTTCTGAAGCGAAGCAATGCGTTTGTGAAAAAAAGAAAAAAAAAATCCATATTTAACAAGTAATGAAGTAAAATATCTAGCTTCTGCCAGATCGCCTTCCATATTCAAGTTACTTAGGGCGTCTTGTGGGTGAGTGTCACGGATCAGTCAGGTTCACTCACAACGCACACCATCTCCCGAGTTCTGATCACACACACCTGACGGTCATCACTGCACTATTTAAGCACACACCTCACCTCACTCAGTGTCCGGTCTCGTTTTGATGCATGGACTATTCCTACGTCTCCAAGCGATCTACTCCTACGAGTTCTCCTTGTCTTCGTGCTTCAGTGTCTTCGTGTCAGAACTTGCCTCCCTTCATGTGTGTATGTGCATCCTTCTGTCCTCCATCCCTCCACGATCTCTCACCTGTGAGGAAAAGACTGTCAGTGTATTCATCATCTATCTCCAACATTGCTGTTTGTTTACTTACCTGAAACCTGTTCTCGTCTCTCTGCTGTTGTTAATAAACCACCTCATCTGTATTCCCTCTGTGTTCCGAGTGTGCTTCCGTAACAGAGTAAAGCTTGGGGTAATTTTCATTTGAAAGTGAACTAATCCTAGGGAAGCTCCACCCACAACTGGCACGGAATCTGCACTATTAGCTTAGTTCCTCCCCTGAGTGAGCTGTACACAGTCTGCCATGTTTATCTTCTCGCCAGAGAATATAAAAGCAGCATTCAAGTAAGAAATGTATTCTTATTAAAGCTACTAAAGTTATTCAGTCAAGAGCAGTGAGTTATTGTGTTTTTCTTTTGTTGTTTGGTTCATATTAATAGGTAGGTACTGTATATTACACCACTTTTAATACACAGATCAAATAAACACATGTGATTTCTTTCCCTGGAGTTTACATTCACAGACATAACTGACTGTGTTTGTGAACTTTGTGTATTTGACAGTTTAAGCACAATGAGACGTCTCAGAGAATTCACAAGATTTACAGTATCAAAGACTTACATTACATCTTGTAAAAGAGGCTTAATAGGTCCCTTTTTTTAAAATAAAAGTGCACATTATGAACTATTGTGATCAGCGATTTGTGGATCCAAATTAAATCTGGAAAATTGTGCGGATACTCATCCCTGCTATGTATTATTTGTACATATATTAAAGCAATATTGCTAATCATTTTATGGAAATCCTTTATTCATAAATGTTTAAATGCTTTTTGTATTATTGTTCTTCTGAATTTAACAGTGTGAGGAAGGGGAAAGCCACACTTTCAATTTCCGCTACAACAAACAATCCAAACTTGCAGTGACATGTGATACGTCCAAGACTGTGCTTGACGCTCTTAATACAAACAAGATTTTCAAGAAGATTAAAGAAGACAACAAGAAGAAAGAAATAGTTATCCAGAGATCTGAAGGAGAAGTTCCTAGAGCTGCTGTGAAGACTGATTTCCCCTGCTGTCTCATTGAAAAAGATGAGATCTTAGACATATCCTTCATCAAAAACCCTGAAAATGTTGATACAAAGAAAAAAACAACTGGAAGGCTTTCATTCTCCAATGAATCAGAAAACTTAGTAATCTTTTGCATTAAAACAAAAGGAGGAGTGAAAGTGAAACGCTTAATGAAAAACAATGAGCTGAGGAATAAAGTTGAGGATGTTTGTGTGTACGCATTCAAAGAAGACAAACTGAAGGCTGCTCTTCGCCATGACGGACGATTCATCGATGCCATATTCAAGAAACAGTGTGCACTCCGTGAGTTTGGGAGCGAGACAATCTACGAAATGTCAAACACTGTAGAGCATCTTGATCGAAAGCATTTTGAGATCATTGTTATCAGTGACAAAAACCAGCCAGACAGCCAAGATGACTTGAGTGATGTCAGCCCTGAAATGAATGAAGCTTCAGCCGCTGATTTGAAAGAAAACACTGATGGTAACCAGCATCCCATCAACACTGAACAAGAAGAAACCAAAAAGGGAAACACAATGAAATCCACTAAATACTCTAAAATAAATGACTCCGAAGAGATTCTGGGAATTCTGCGTTCTCAGTTTAAAGGTTTACTGGAGACGTTAAAGCAGCGAGAGAACCTGAAGAACAAGTCTCAGGTCCAATTGTTCTTCAGAGCAGAATTTGATAAAAGCGTTCAGAGTTTCTTGGAGGTGAAGAAAGTGAAGGAGCTCATGAAGCTCTCTGAACATGTGTGTCAGATTCGAGTGGAGGGATCCCCCAAAGGAACCGGCTTCTTACTTTTTGACAGATTCATCCTCACTAATGCTCATGTTATTGGAGAATTTGACCCTTTCTCCAGGAAGCTTTCAAAGACCTTCACTGCAGTATTTGGATATGAAGATCAGCAAGCAAATGAGACCAAGTGTGTGCCGATCGAGGAACAGGTTGTAGCGAACTATCATGGAAAGATCAACATGGGCAGGTATCTTGACTTTGCTCTTCTTGAACTGAAAGCCACTGATGAAATTGCTAACTGTCCTGGATTGCTCAGTCGATACATTCATGGCCCCCCTCCTAACCGTGGTAAGATCTGCATTGTGGGACATCCCGGAGAAGGGGTCAAGAAAATGGACCCCTGCTTCATCATCGAGAGAGAGAATCTACAAGAAGCTGTAGATAAACACATCTCTGAGAATGCTGATTTCATTCATGTGATGACACAGCAGTCTTTGGTAGAGAAATGGGAAGTACATGACAACCAGATCAATTATGACTCTTGTTTCTTTCACGGATCTTCTGGCTCTCCAGTTTTTGATGAAGACTGCTACCTGATTGGGATGCACACTGGTGGCTTCGTGTACAAGGGAGCAAAAGATCAAACTAGAAGCGTTGTGGAATACTCCTATTCCATGCAGCCCATCCTGGAACATATCATCACACAGGCCAAGGAAAGTGGGAGATCTGACATCTTAAAATTACTCTCTGAATATAAATCTTTAAATCTTAACTTGGAAAACAATGATGCGGACATGGAAGTAGATCCATAAAACCAGGAAGACTAGATGAATAATGGGACAGAGGAGACTTGAGTGCCACTTGAGGTATTATGCAGGCATGTTTAATATACAATTTCATTCAATTATGTGTAGAGTTATAAATTCTGTATGATCCTTGGATGAATCCATAGGTAAATGTCTATTCATTGTCACTATTATTGTGATTTTCTATTGACGTGTTCCTCGTGTAACATGTTCATTCTACCTTTAATATGCTATGGAGCAAGCAGAAAACGACATCCTGATCTGTTAGATTGTCTGTATGATTCTAAAGGATAAATGATATTCTGCTTAAATTCCAGAAATCCTTAATGCAATATTTTAAAGTGATAGACACAAAATGAAAATGCTGTTATGAATTATTTACCCTCGTTTCATATCAAACCCGCATGACTTTCTTGAGCAGAAGAAATATATTTTGTGATAAAAAAAAATTGACAACGTGAATAAATGATGACCGAATTGTCATCCTTTAATGGATTAAGGGTTCAACATTGTTCTTGAAGATCTTTCACTGCTCCAGCATTATTCAGTTCTGCGCCTGTTTGGACAGTAATAGGCCTACAGCTGCACATATATGTAAATATATCTCGTCTTAATTTTTCTAACTTTGTGTATTTTTGTTATATTAAATAATAAGTGCTTTCAGACTGTAAACACAATATATAAGACACAACAGCCATCAGTACATATCTTCTGCAAAGTCCACGAAAACCAGACAAGTCTGGTGCTGGTGTGATTTACTCCAATCTTCATGCGGAAGGAATTGGATGAAATATTCTGAATGATATCAATCCACAATTTTGCTTTGTGATGCAGCCTAGAGTCGTAACCACACCATGTTGATTCGTTCGGCCAGAGGAGAACGGATATGGATAGGCCTGTATGTGGAGCATCGGCTGCTTGAAATTGTAGCAATTTTATACTTCATTGTCTCTGTTAAATAAAGTAATAAATAAATACTGTTGTCTGTTTAGAACTTCTTTACACTGTCACTGATCCTTGATCATTATTTTCCTGTTTCTGATTGGTGCCACTGCATACACAGAGTGAACACACACCCGGAGCAGTGGGCAGCTATTGCTACAGCGCCCGGGGAGCAATTAGGGGTTAGGTGCCTTGCTCAAGGGCACCTTTGATACCATGACTAAAGTGCCCTTGAGCAAGGCACCTAACCCCTAATTGCTCCCCGGGCGCTGTAGCAATAGCTGCCCACTGCTCCGGGTGTGTGTTCACTCTGTGTGTGTGTGTGTGTGTTCACTACTCACTGCTGTGTGTGTGCACATGGATGGGATAAATGCAGAGCACAAATTTCAAGTATGGGTCACCATACCTGACAATATGTCACGAATTTCACTTTCACTTCACTTTCACTTTCAAGCTGTGACATCTTAGTGAAAGAGGAGAGCGCAAAATAAGATATCTTGTATTTGCGGATGCAAAGAAATTATATTACAAAGGTACTTAAAGGTTTTTCAGCTCTACCTGTGAGGTACTGCAAATTTAACACTTTTGTGTGTCTTTCTGTAATATTGTGTGTGTGTGTGTGTGTGTGTGTGTGTTCTTTCCTCCCATTGCCCTTCATTTGCATCCAGATGAAGCCAAAATATGTGGCTGAAAAGGAACAAAAGGTGTGACGTTAGTTCTCTTTAGAATCCTGATTTGAAGTTTAAAGATTCTATTTAGAGAATACAGTAGATTTAAGGTCCTTTTTAATTATGTTCTATTTATTATAAATGGCTCTGAAATAATATTAAATACCTTTTTTGTAATGACATAAAGCTGTATATACCAGATGTTTCATTTTCTTTCTTTTAATTGGTTTTGTTTGTTTGCATTTCAGTACCTCAGATGAAAAATACTGATTTTTTTTCATTTTTTTTTTCAGTTTCAATTTCATGAATTAATTTGCATGCACTGAAAAAAAGAGCTCACAATACAGGGTGAATTTAACTACTGGAAAACACCCCAGAGACTGACCTGAGAGCTCTATATATGACTGAACGAGTAGACAAGAAAACTCTATGGCAGTAGGAGGAATTATTAGGCAAAAAGTGGAAAATAAAACAGGCGAAATAAAGTGTATAACAATAATAATACATTATTTCATTATGATGGTTTTATTTATGTAAGCCTTTATTATTTAACTTTAAAAAGTGTTGTAATTATGTCTATCTAAATCTGAACCACTATCACTTATGATGGTCATGATCTTAACAGCGGCCATCCATCCCTGTCACATTGTGCAGGTAAAGAGCGAGTGTTTCGTAATATAATACTTTCGATTTCCGGTACTGGGCGTGGAATGAAGAGAACTGATAGTGATCGCAGAATAATTATTTACCCGGACATGAACGGTGCAGATTCTCTGTTAACTTAGACAAGGTAAGTTGTCCTAGTTTTCATTTTTAACGTGAAGTTGAAGGATATCACTGTTTGGAATAACTTTGTCTCTGAATACTAAATTTGCCTACTAATTTATTGTTATCGACGTAAAAAATGCTTGGCTTATCCATCTTGTGCTTCATCAACCCTGATACATCTCGCAGGTCTTCAGTGAGTTTCGATTCCATTTGGCGTGGACGGATTGACAAGAGAAAAGTAAACTACGAACAAACACGGACTACTTTAATCGTGTGACGATAAACAAGGTGATTCTTTTCACAAACAATATAAAATCATTATATTATCTATAGTTTTTGTCAGAAAATTACTTTAAGACTCGCCAAAGCAAAAATAAAGTGCAAATGAGTTGACAGAAACGATTAATGTTAGAGAATAACAGTTTTAAGGTAATACTAATTTCAAGATTAGATGACTATCATTATTTTTAAGGTTAAGTTATGCAAGTTAAAAATCTTTCTCAGCTCATTATTTGTCTTATTCAGATACACTGAACGGCCAAAAAATGCCTAATGTACCACCAAGCAAAAAACTGAAGCAGATGGACCTTCTGAGCTCCTTTCAACAGAGTCCAGTGAGTGACTGTTGTGTTTCTCATTCTCTATAGACACTGCATTGAGTTTAGGCTTGGTTATAACGGAAATGCTTTTGTCTCTTTCAGAAAAAGCAGACTGCCAGAGACAATGAATCTGGGGAGACGTCACAAGCTAGTGACAATGTTCAGGTAAGGTCATGATATTTGATGATTTATAGTGTTTTAGGCCCACCAAACAATAAGCTTTAGATAACTTGTCACGATTTACTGATAGTGCCTGAGGGCTATCAGCATTACTTACAAAAAGTGTAATTTGTAGCTAAAATGTCCAAATATCACCATATGAAAGTTTTCTGAAATTCTCAAAGCTAGAAATAAAGAAAAAATTATCTAGAGCACTTTAATGTCTTTTGTACAACATCAAAACAATATAACAATGGCACAGTTTTAGCTTAAAACAAGAACATATGGGCAGCTCTAGAGTACAAGCTGCTCTAGACCAGGTGTTCTTAAACCTTCCATGTTCAGGACCCACATGTGTAATTCTGGATGCATCTGAAATCACGTACTATATACTAGGTACTACAATTGGCTTGAACATTAAATTGTGACTGTTAAAAAAGGATGTACTATATGAATGTGTGTAGTATGAATGAAAATTACATCCGCCATGTTGTCATTGTCATGTGACTTACACCATCAGTTACATTGCTTCACTTCCATTCACACATCCTCTCCCGTGGCCTCATGGGACAGTTAAGTGTCCATTGTATGCACACTTCAGTATCTCTCGGCAAGTAGTAGGTCATCTGGGTACTTTTTGCCTATTGTTTTATGAGTACTGTGAATTCAGGCCTACTTCTTTTGTTACATACTGTTTTTCGCCTACTATATAAAGTATGTGATATGGATGGAGACAGTGATTTTGTAATGAGGCGAAGTCAGCGAGTGAGATCCAAATGCAGCTTTTATTGGAAACGTGGTCAGACAGGCAGAGATCAACAACTGCGAACAACAGTAGCAGAGGGCAGACAAGCTCGTGGTGATATCCAGGTGGGAGGTCAGAGACAGGCAGATAAACATCCAAGAAACAGGGAACAGGCAGGATCGGAAACAGGGTAAACAGACAGGGAAATAACGCTCAGAAATTGTGAAAGAATCAACAATACTTCGCGAAGTGGAAGTGAGTGAGTGAACTATTTAAAGAGAAGTGATGAAGCTAATGAGTGGTGATTACGAGGAACAGCTGGCGGATGATCAGTGACTGTGTGAGGGATTCTGGGAAGTGTAGTGTGGTGAGGGAGAAGCATGGTGCGAGTGGATGACCTCTAGTGGTGAGTGGGTGTAAAATGGACTGAATTCATAACAGATTTAACCATAGCAATAAACAGGACAAAAATATATGTCATTGAACACGCAATGAAGTGCTGTCAAAAGCCATTTTGGTCAATCAGAAGCCTGGAAACAGTTTATTGCTCTGCTAGGCTAATAACAACATTGTAATTTTATTAATCAATAGTATTTATTATTATTATTATTCATTCCATGAAACCAGAACAATACAATGAGACGTATTCATTCAAAGAAAAATAAATAAATAAATAAAAAAAGTCATTAGCAGTGACTTGCGTAGTATTGCATTCTGACGCCTCTGTTCCGCAATATAATGGGAGAACTGTGCATGTATCTATATACATGTTATAAGTCCTGCTAACACAGTTATTATCAGCAATATTTTGGCTACGTTCTTCATTGTACAGACAATCTGACGTCAAACAAAGAAGATAACAGCGCACTCCGATGTCACTGGCCAAAATCTTCGGTCTCACCGTCTACACGACAACGCTGTAACCGGAGTTTCTAAAAATCTTCACCCTGACCGGAGTTTTCAAAAAAAGTTTCAGTAACTGGATACTGCGCTTGTGTGTGGACTGTGGACAAACAGCCAAACCGCATAGAAAAAGCTGAAAATACCCGTGTTCGTGTGGACAGAGCCTGAGACTGTGTTTTTATTAACGAAAACAAAGCTTTTTGAAAATGCTTTCCAAAGTGAATAAATTTGAAATTGCTGTTTTCACGTGTGAAAACGATGACGCATGTTTTGTGACGCATATTATTCCGCTAGAATACAGGCTTGTTGAACTTGAAGCGGCGCTACACAGACCGATCGGTGTATGACATCAAAGTACTGCGAGATGTGCTATTCACTTTCACAGAGTTTCTAAAATATATTACTTTGTACACTCTTCATATCACAGTCCCGCAAAGACGACTGAAAGTTTACTTGCATTTGCTGTCCTGCGGTAAAACATGAGCGCAGTTGCGATTTAGACCAATGACCAAGTGTGGATGGAGAACATTTTGAAATGCAAATGCAGATTCAACATGCCGAATCAGCCCAAAAATAGGAATGATATCCAACTAGAGCCAACGGAGCGGAACACACCGAAAAAACTAACCTGACCGATGCTCAAAAACGTCCCGACATTGCACGTCGTTGGCTTGGTGTGTCCCGGGTTAAAAACTGCAGACTGCGAAGGGGAATATTATTGGTTCGATTTAAATGAAAACTTCAATCAACGAACAACGGGGAGCGGAATGACTTTCATCCGCAATCAAATGTTTACTGAATACTGTGAGTGTGCAATAGGCTTTAATTTGCCTACCATTTTCAAAAATAATAAGTGCAAACAGTAGGCACTACTTTACAATATGGTGATAAACCCATGTACACTGTTGGACTCATATTAAGAGTACTGTTGTGTTGACATTCACTCAGGAAAGGATGGACAATTTTTGCAAGGAGGAAGTTAAAGAGGGTCCATCAAAATTCCATATGCAGCAGGTATGTGAATTTAAATGGTACTTGGTGCTTATCAACTGAAATGCCTTTACCTGTATTGCACCTCTTGTCCTGCAGATCACTGTTGAATCAGTGAGCTAGTCTTCTACTTCATGAAAAATACACCTTTTTTTTTTTTTTTTAATAAAAGTGCATATTATGAACTGTTATGATCAGTTACTTAATATCAAATTGTAATCAAAGGCCGCATTTACACTACAGGTGCTGATTGTTGACATTATCCCATTTTTTTTTTATGACCAGCTTACATCTTTTAAAAATTACCCATATTCGATATCTGCATTTACTTTATATACTTGGCGGAAAAACCCATGTACTGACTCAGAAAGGCTTAGGCCGAAAAGGAAGTAAAAATGGCGTGATTCGCAATGGATGCTGACTAAATGATAATACAATTTTTGCTTTCCGCTCCATCTTTAAAGGACAACATAGCACTGGGTTGAGCCTTTGTCCTCCATTGCCCCATTGAAAAGATTCATGCGATCTGATCACAGTTTTTTCCTCCTGAGTTGGTGTCATTCACCACCGTCGCTTTTTCAATGAGGTACAACTCGCATTGACCACAATATCCGATCTTTCCGCTTACATAGCAAACACAAATGCTCATATCCAATTCATAATCAGATTTATTTTCATCATCATGAGGCCTGAGCCCGATCTGAGAATATCAGAATCCATGTGCTTTTTTTCCTGCTTACATGTTCGTGGGTCATATCCAATCTGTGCCACGTGGGAGGATAAATCGTAATTAAATCACTTGAACCATGTAATGTAAATGTAGCCTTAATCGAGAACTTGTGGATCCAAATTACATTTGGAAAATTGTGCAGATACTCATCCCTGCTTTAAATTATTATTATTATATTTCTTTTTATAATATTAATATTACATTGATTATATAATTATTTATATATTATATTACTACTCAATATTACTATGGAAATCTTTTATTCATAAATGTTTAAATGTTTTTTGTGTTATTGTTCTTCTGAATTTTACAGTGTGAGGAAGGGCAAAGCCACACTTTCAGTTTCTGCTACAAATTCCACAAACATGCAGTGACGTGTGATACATCCAAGACTGTGCTTGATGCTCTTAATACAAACCCGAGTTTCACGAATATTAAAGACAACCTGAATAAAGAAATAGTTATCCAGAGATCCAAAGGAAAAGTTCCTAGAGCTGCTGTGAAGACTCATTTCCCCTGCTGTCTCATTGAAAAAGATGAGAACTTAGATTTATCCTTCATCAAAAACCCTGAAAATGTTGATACAAAGAAAAAAACAACTGGAAGGCTTTCATTCTCCAATGAATCAGAAAACTTAGTAATCTTTTACATTAAAACAAAAGGAGGAGTGAAAGTGAAACGCTTAATGAAAAACAATGAGCTGAGGAATGAAGTTGAGGATGTTTGTGTGTACGCATTCAAAGAAGACAAACTGGAGGCTGCTCTTCGCCGTGACGGACGATTCACCGATGACATATTCGACAAATACAACTGTGAACTCCAAGAGTTTGAGAGCAAGATAAGACATGCAATGTCAAACACTGTAGAGCATCTTGATCAAAAGCATTTTGAGATCATTGTTATCAGTGACAAAAAACAACGAGACAGCAGAGATGTCTTGAGTGATGTCATCCCTGAAATGAATGAAGCTTCAGCCGCTGATTTGAAAGAAAACACTGATGGTAACCAGCATCCCATCAAAACTGAACAGGAAGAAACCCAAATTAGAAACACAATGAAATCCACTAAATACTCTAAAATAAATGATTCAGAAGAGATTCTGAGAATTCTGCGTTCTCAGTCTAAAGATTTATGGGAGACGGTAAAGAAGAGAGAGGAGCTGAAGAACATGTCTGAGGTCCAGGGGTTCTTCAGAGCAGAATATCATAAAAGTGTTGAGATTTTTTCGAAGGTGAAGAAAGTGAAGGAGCTCATGAGACTCTCTGACTCTGTGTGTCAGATTCGAGTTGGGGGATCCGCCGTAGGAACCGGCTTCTTACTCTTCGATAAATTCATTCTCACTAATGCTCATGTTATTGGGATATCGCGTGACCTTATTGCAGTGAATGTTGCACAGTTCACTGCTGTATTTGATTATGAAGACCTGATTTCAGAGATCAAGTGCATACCAGTTAAAGAACTCACAGCTTACTCTTATGGGAATATTGGGAATGGAACGCATCTTGACTATGCTCTTCTTGAATTGGATGCTTTTAATGAAAAATATCCTCGATTGCTCAGTTGTTACAGTCCAAACACCACTATTAACAGTGGTGAGATCTGCATTGTGGGACATCCAGATGAAGAGGTTAAGAAATTGGACCCCTGCATCATCATTGAGACAGAGAAAAGACAGGAGGCTGAAAACAAACATAAATATGAGTATCAAGCTTTAATTCAATTAATGACACAAAAGTCTGTGGAAGAGAACTGGGACTTTTTTGACAACCAAATTACTTATGATTCTTGTTTCTTTCATGGATCTTCTGGCTCTCCAGTTTTTGATGTTGACTGCAATCTGATTGGCATCCACACTGGTGGCTATGTGTACAAAAAAGACAAAAAAAAAACTTGGAGCGTTATGGAATACAGCTTTACTATGCAGCCCATCTTGGATAACATCAGAGCACAGGCTGAGATGAAAGGTTTGAAGGAGATTGTCGAAATCTTGTCGAAACCCTACACCGATAAAAGCAATGAGTCTGGGGCTGCAGATCAACAGAATCAGACCGACTCTGTGATGGAGGTTGATGAAGAGTTTGAAGAGCCTTGAATGAATCTGTGAACACGTCTATGCTGCTTTTATTCCTTTCTTTTTTGGGGGGAGGACTGCAAAATTTTCCATTCTGAGATATCTAAAATTCAGGCTGAAATTATACACTGTCATTATGGGTTTTCACTTTTCATACAATTTGTAGAGATGATTGTGTGTTCAAAAGCAGAAGTTACACTGTTTCCAGTTTCAGGTGATTGTGGGTCTGACTCGAAAAGGCAGAAAAGTGAACATTATTCATTTGCCAGAGACTAAAGATACATTTATAGTTCATTCTTTATTGTATTTTCTTCACATTGTTATTCATACATACTTGTGTATTCATATACATTCATTAGCATATTCATTTAACAAATCTTTCCCTCATATAATCTTTATATCTACTTTTTATATAATGTTTTACTTTACATTTGTGTTTATGTTTTATGCTGATTTTACATTGATTTATCTGAATATTGTGCTTTTGTTGTAAGCGGTCATGTTCAAGCATCCACATCAATCATCTCTGAATCACACAAATACACCAAATTAATCGATTTGACAGAATCGCTGTAATATGAGACAAGAATATCTACAATCAAATGTGTATCTCCACTACAGTGAATACATTTAGAAACATTTAGAGTTTATTAAAGGGTAATTTCAGCAGATCACTGTTCTTCATGCTTTTATGATCAATTTAGCATTAGCATGTACCTTGTGTGATTCAGGTGTTGTTGTGTTGATCATGTTGAGCAGCTTCGAGGATCTTCATTTTGCTGGCTCTGGAAAATTCTATGAATGTCCTATAAAGAAGACATATAATCATAATTAAAACTTAATTTGTATTTCACACAATAAATTACAATTAATATCCAATCAAAAGGCTTGACAAGTGCATTTTTTTCTGTCCAGTGTTGATGTATTTTCTATTGAACTAGGAAGTTTGCGTGGTAAAAGGAATAAAAGCTACAAAACTTGCTTAAACTGTTTCAAATAGATGAATTCTTTTAGTGCCTGGAATCTTTATGTTGAGATCATTCAATCATATTTTTACATATTAATTAGCTCTCACCACTGAGCTCTGTTGTAGTGTGTTTGGAGGTCACATGTTTGTGCGTTACTCACAGGAAGCAGGAATTGTGAGGATCCTTCCATTAGATCCTGTAGAAAGGGATGCTGGGAAAGTATGGAGAAAGCAATCTTCTCCTCAGCTTTAAAACCCAACTCCTTAAAGACCTTCAGAAGCTCCTGAACACACGACAACACATTAAACACAGTCCTGTAGAGACTCTCTGGATCATCTGCTGATCTACAGAACCACAGATCATGTTGCTCAAAATCTATTCAGACACTTTCCAGTGAACATCTGCTGGACACAAAGATTTCACAAAATAGCTCTGACAGTTATTAGAGTGACTAACATGCACATTGTTGGCTATGTTTAATAATTGTTAGCTATGTTTATGGAATGAAGTATTTTGCGATCTTGCTTGCTGTTTTAAATCCAAAAGTTTCTCATTTATTTATATTTTGAATTAAAATAGTTCAAATGAAACGGAGTTTGGATTGGGCTGATGGATCTCTTTAGTTTTGGATCAGAGCTGTTATGCTGTACCTCTCTGAATTCATCTCTGCTCCTGCGGTTCGGCTGGAAGCGGTTCAGATGTGAAGAGACGTGATCATCTCCATGACTCAGAACTCTGAGTACATCATCAACTGACACGCCCACTTCATCAGACTCCGCCCCGCTCTCCTCTTCATCAGCAGCGTCACACTCCTCAACTCCAGCGCCCTCCATATACGGCACAGACTACAGCAGAAACACAGCGGTTTGAACCAATATAAATAGACTATTTTTGCACATTATAGTAATGAAGTAAAAAACAATAAGAAAGATTAATACGCTTAATGGTCAAATAAATCTTAATCGTCCTAAAAAGTTCTCTTTTGATTTTGATATAAAATTTGACGAGTTCTTGACAGGTTTTGTGAAATTCACCTACAATCAGCTCAGAATAGTCTGTTAACTGTGTGTGTGTGTGTGTGTGTGTGTCCTTGTACAGCTAGAGTTATAGACCATTGAAGGGAGAACAATGTGAGGACGTTTTGGCCAGTTCTCACTGTCAGACGCTTTTTTAAAGGGATAAGGTGTTAGAGTTAAGGTTAGAATTAGGTCAGGGTTACGCACTTTGTTGTTACAGTTCAGGTTAGGGAAAGGAAATAGTGATTGCATTATATCAATGAATATCCTCTCAAAGATAGCCATACAAATGTGTGTGTTTACCTGTGTAAGGGTGTGTTTATAGTGCAGTGTGTGTCCGATCACGAGGCCCAGCGCTCTGGTGAAGCCCTGAGACGGTTCAGGATGGCAGCAGAA
>CM076082.1:37440000-37455000 GCA_038088235.1 Zacco platypus | reverse complement strand
TTTATTTACATTTGTTATAGTATGAATTCATACTGTAAATTTTGATCAATTTAAAGAATCCTAGAGGATTAAAAGTATTAATTTCTTTTAAAAAAATCATACTGACCACAAACTTTTAAACATTAGTGTTAATGAATAATTTATTCTAATTAGTAACCAACATTATAGAAACTACTAAATTAAAAATAGCTGTTTTTAATATGTGATTATGAAGTCACCGATACAATTTTAATTTTTTTTAATTTGTCTTCTCTGTTACAGCATATTCAATTTACACGGCATAAACCACTTTTTTAAGTCAAAGTATAGATTATCTATTCATCTGAATGTTGACTTTACAGATTTGTTCATTGATTTGAGTTCCAGAAAAGGGCATTTCAAGGATTTCTACTTGAACATGATGTAGTTCAGAGAAATATTCCTTGCCTTAACTAAACGATGCTGAAAATAAATGTTACTTTCATTCAGAAGATGTATATCAGTAAATATGGTCCATATTTTAAGCAAAACAACAAAAACATTATGATCCATTTCTCACAGCCAGCACTCAGATCTAAACACGCACCACGCTCCTGACGGCGGCGAGTGCTGTCTGGAAGAACTCCTGCAGTAGCTCCTCATCAGGATGGTGCAGAATCTGTCTGAGGAGCTCAGAAGTGGGAGATCTGCAGGAAACCAACGGAAACCTGACAGCACAAACATATCCAGTTATTCAACAAACATGCTTATTTTTAAACACACCCAATGACAAAAATTAAAAGCACTCATACACTTTAGTTTTCCTCTTGTCTTCCATTTCAGATTCTTTTTCTTCAGCACTCTTTGCGGGTTTTTCTAACAGCGCAGGACCAGAGCTGAAATAAGAATGTATAATATTTGAACACATCAAATATCAAGTATGTCACTGTGGTTCTTAAGAGTCCATCTAAACCTCTTTACTGTAAAAAACAATGTCTATTTTCAGAATTGAATATTACTGTAATATGTACAGGGTTGGGTAGGTTACTTTTAAAATGTATTTCACTACAGATTACAAAATACATGCTTTGTAAAGTAATTTGTAACGTATTTCATCACTCGTTACATTACTCAAGTTTAGTAACTTAATCTAAATACTTTAGAATACTCTGGAATACTAATAAGTGTGGAACAAACACAAAAAAGGTAATTGCAAGTTTTTATCTCACAATTATGACTTTTTCCCTCAGAATTGCATGATGTAAAGTTGCAAATGTGAGTTATAAAGTCAGAATTATGAGAAATAAACTCACAATATTGAGAAATGTCAACATTATGATAAACTCGTGTAACCCCGCCACCCGGGTCCCACTCTACCCGCTCCGAGCGGGCCTAGAACCCGGGTCTTCGGGTATGGGAGTCGGACGCTCTACCAAGGAGGCTAAAGGCTGCAACCTCTAGCGTCTGTCGCTAGAGCGTCTCTTGGGGTCAGAGGAGTGAGGTTTACTCGCACAGCAACTACTAGCTGGCCTCTGCTACACTCACCCCCCTAAACCTCACTCCCGTACGGGTCACGGCACCAATGTAACCCCTACACCCGGGTCCTACTCGACCCGCTCCGAGCGGGCCTCGAACCCGGGTCTTCCGGCATGGGAGTCGGACGCTCCAACAAGGAGGCTAAAGGCTGCAACCTCTAGCGTCTGTCGCTAGAGCGTCTCTTGGGGTCAGAGGAGTGAGGTTTACTCGCACAGCAACTACTAGCTGGCCTCTGCTACACTCGCAATATTGAGAAAAGGCAAATATGAGATATAAACTGAAAATATTGAGAAAAGTCAGAATTATGAGATATAAATTCGCAATATTGAGAAAAGTCAAAAATATGAGATACAAACTCACAATATTGGCGAAAAGTCAAAATTATGAGATATAAACTCACAAACTAAATTCACAATTGCAAGAAAAAAGTTTTGCAAGTATTGCAAGTTTAAATCTCCTAATTCTGACTTTACAACTTGCAATTGTGAGTTTAAATCTCGCAATTCTGAGAAAAAAAAGTCAGAATTGTGAAATGCAAACAAATTGTGAGAAAAAGTTGCAGTGACGAGTGAATTATAAAATGACTCACAAACAACTATCACAAAACATGAAAACAGATCATCAAGGTCATGACAGGACAGTTAAGTCACATTTTAAAATGTTTAAAAGAAAATAAATATCCAGTAATATTATCGATTTAACTGCACTGACACTAAAGCATGAGAACACTGTTTATTAAAGTGAAGCACTATTTAAATAAATGTGACTTGACCTTATTACTTTGACACACATGACCTCATCGTGAACATATTTAGCTCTACAAGTGGCGGTCAGGTGTCATCTCTGAAATCAAACTCTTGGCAGTATGATAAAAATGTTAGTTCATTTGTCACACTGGAAAAGCGCACTGCATTCTAGGATAAAATATTCCACACACTATGCTTTGTTTTATACTGGACATGTTGGCAAATAACATACAGACTGCAAAACTAGTATATGCTATTCTGAACACAGCCAAAGTCATACATTATGAATGGATAGCTACAGGAGCTCGGCAGAAGATCTACAGTCTTGTAATGTCTGTGACATGATGATAGGGTCATGATATGTAATGCTTCTTTTTACATTTTTGACTCCTCTTGCTCGACATGCTCATCTGCGGTGATGTCAAGCAACGGGATGCGAGTGAAGCCATGAGTGGATTCAGGAAACGCAGTTTTACACATCGCTGAATAGTAATCTCTCAGCAGACACAGGGAGTCTTGAAAGCGGCCCACTTCAATCTGTACACACACACACACACACACACACACCCATTAGACTTCAAACTCATCCCAGGCAGTTTTGTGATGTGTTAGAGGTGTGTGTGTGTGTGTGTGTGTGTCACCTGCATTAATGCAGAATAATGGTTGATTAGTACAGCAGTGTGATCGTCTAACCAGCCATCATCAATGACACCAGCTCTCTCCTGCTCCGCCTCCTCCTTGCGCTTATCACAGATGTCCCACAGACGCTCACGCAAGTCCTGCACAAAATGAAAACACACACTGATTAGAATGAAAGTTTGAACACATAGTTTATTGTGAAAAATGTTTATTTGTGGCTAATTTGCCATAAACCTACAGAGAAAAAAATGCTGACTGAAATAGATTAAAAAAAAAAATGCCACCAAAACTTTAGCATCTGTGAACATTTTGCTTGTGTTTCAACAACAATGTAACATCAAAATGACTGGAAAACAGTAAAGATGGGTTTAAATGAAACTCGCACTGAAAGATAAGTATATATATTTTATGCAAATCCTTGCTTTATTGTAAATATATGTATCCTGCAAATATGTTTTCAGGTCTTCTCCTGCTAGTCTTTATTGATTTTTTCTTTTTGATGTTAAACATTTAAGAAATACCACTCAAAACATGTGATTTGTGGTTTTGTGCATCTGTGTTTTCTGTGCTGAAATACAGCATGTTTTTGCCTGTGAAAATACAGTCTTGCAGAAACATCTTACATCAGCATTTTAGTCTCATCTTTCAGTGCACATTCTTCCATTAAAAAGATTTACTTGAGAAGCAAAATGACATAAGACATTGAATCTTCTGAAATATGTATCAAAATGAAATGATTTTATACTCAATACAAGAAAGCATATCTGTCAATAGATTAAATTAAAGGGAAAACAAGTTTGTTTTTCTTACCTCACTGAAATATTTTTTTCTTCTTTAAGAATAAAGTCTTATGCAATTTTTCTATTCAAATAAATGTATCTTGATTTAAGAATGTTTAGAGATTTGTACTGGAAAACAAGACAAAAATACTGAGGAAGAAAATCATTTTTTGCAGTTCAGGAGTTTCTCACATCCAGCCTTTGATGGAGCTCTCCTTTGGTCTCCTCGTCCTCTCTGATGTTCCCAGGAACGCTGTTATAATCGCGCTGCCATGCGCTTACAAACTCCTGCTTCAGATCCGGCTTCTGTAGATACTGCCTGAAGTTCTCCCTGAAACATACAAACACACATTCATTACACACACACACACACACACACACACACACAGCGCTGTTCTCTCACCGGATGTTGTAGAGGTGGTGAATGATGAGCTCGCGTTCACCGCGGAGGTTCTGCATCACTGTTTTGACGTTAGACATGTATGAATTACAGACGTTCTCCCAGTACGGAACAAGATACTCTGGGATCTCCTGCAAGAAGATGAACATAAGAGGAAAAACACAAAAACTGACATGATATAAATGGTTTATATAATACTTTTTTAATTGTATAAAAAAATTTAGTTGTTCACAACCATTTTGTCTTATATGTTCTATATTCAGTTTCTGTTTCAAATAAATGCTGTTCTTTTGAACTTTCAATTCATGAAAGAATTCTGGAATAAATATATCAAAAATATTAAGCAGCACAACTGTTCAACATTGATAACAATAAGAAATTGTTCTTGAACATCAAATCATCATATTAGAATGATTTCTGAAGGATCATGTGACACTGAAGACTGGAGTAATGATGCTGAAAATTCCAATATTACAATTCCAATCATTAGAATATATCGAAAAATATTTTTTTTTACTGTATTTTTCCAAAGCATTAAAAATCATACAGACTCCAAACTTTTGAACGGTTGTGCACATCTATTTGATATCAGAAAAGCCGGCACAATTTTTTTTCAATTCTTAATTGCAATAAATTCTTTTTTGAATGTAGAGAATGTTTTGATGGCTAAAAGTTACATTGCTGGTTTTGGCAGCACAAACTACAGTAACATGAAACTCAAGATATTATTTCCTTCGTGAGATAACGGAAAGAGATGAGGGCCAAGCAATAATAAAAAAATAAAACCATCTCCGGATTAAAGTCATTATAATGTGAGAAAAAAAAATTAAAGGAAAAAATCTAAATACAATGTTGAGAATAAAATCATTAATTTTCGAGAATAAAGTTGTTGTGTTTTGAGAAAAAAGTGCTTAAATTTCAAGAAAAAAAGTCGAAATAAAATGTTGAGAATAAACTCATGAAATTTGAGAATAAAGTCATTGTGCTTCGAGAAAAAACTTGTTAAATTTCAATGGAAAAAGCCTATAATATAGCTTGAATGCGTGTTTATTCTCCACATTTTATTCTCGAAATTTAACACATTTTGTTTCACGAAACACAGCAACTTTATTCTCAAAATTTAATGAGTTTATTCTCAACATTTTATTTCGACTTTTTTCTTGAAATTTAATGAGTTTATTCTTACATTCTAATGACTTTAATCATGAGATGGTTTTATTTTTTTTATTATTACCTGGCCCTAATCCTCTCCTGTATTTAGGAGACTTTAAGGGCCCTATTTTAACTATCTAAGCTCAAGGTCTGAAATGCATGGCACAGGTGGACTTAGTGCATGTCCGAAGCCACTTTTGCTAGTTTAACAACGGAAAAAATGGTCAGCATGTCAGGCACATGGTCCAAAGGGGTTGTACCTAGTCTCTTAATGAGTCATGGGTGTGTTTTGGGCGTAATGTGCAATAAACCAATCAGAGTGTCATCTCCCATTCCCTTTAAAAGCCAGGCGCGCATGCACCATGCCGGATTGCTATTTACATGACGGAATTTGCAAGCAAAAAGTCTGAACGCTTCTCCAGAGAGGAAACGGATTTGCTTGTGTGCAAGGTTAAAGCATTGTAATCCTTTTATTTTTAACATTTGGCATGTGTCATCTTGTGTGTGTACGTGTCCCAGTGTTGGAACAAGCAGAATATATGCATGTTGTGCACCCATCTATAGGTGGATATTACTAGCATCCATGTCACCCTGTAGCCCAAGACTGGTTACCCACTGAAGCTAAGCAGGGCTGAGCCTGGTCAGTACCTGGATGGGAGACCTCCTGGGAAAACTAGGTTGCTGCTAGGGGTGTCAGTGAGGCCAGCAGGGGGCGCTCACCCTGTGGTCTGTGTGGGTCCTAACACCCCAGTATAGTGATGGGGACACTATACTGTCAAAAAAAAGTACCGTCCTTCAGATGAGATGTGAAACCGAGGTCCCGACTCTCTGTGGTCGTTAAAAATCCCAGTATGTCCTTCGAAAAGAGTAGGGGTATAACCCCGACATCCTGGCCAGATTTACTGGCCCACTGGCCTCTGATCATCATGGCCTCCTAATCATCCCCATATACTGATAGGCTTCATCATTCTGTCTCCTCTCCACCAATAAGCTGGTGTGTGGTGGGCGTTCTGGCGCAATATGGCTGCCGTCGCATCATCCAGGTGGATGCTACATATCGGTGGTGGATGAGGAGATTCCCCCTTCCATATGTAAAGCGCTTTGAGTACCCAGAAAAGCGCTATATAAATGTAACGAATTATTATTATTATTATTATTATTACTAACGCACCGTTTAAATAACCAAAAAAATAAAATAAAATAAAAAATATTGCGCCATTGACTTTAGACCAGGTTTTTGTTGGTCAAAGTTTTCAGTTACCTCAAAATATCAATGCGCCTGAACGCACCTCGTTTTCAGACCAGCACGCCCATGGGCGAACAGATGGGTGCAAGTACGTTTGCCATTTAAACAACGTGGGCGCTAGACGTGAAAATAACTGCATCGGGCTGAAACTAGCAAAAAACACTTGCGTCGTGCCTGGCGTCACATTGCGCCGGTGTATGATAGAGTCGTTTACATATAAATCATATACCAGTCGGCGTATCAAACTGATTAAAAAACAAATGAGATAAGTGTAATGGCTCTCCATCTGATATTCCAAATCAAACAGACTCTTTGAATGTCATTTTTCCATGTTTAATGGACGCATCTGCCAGTCTTCTGAGAGACGGTGTGTTATGTGTGTGTATGTGCCTTGGGTAAGGGTTCCTCCACATAGACCCTTCCAGCAGATTTTGGAGTCGCTAGTGGAGACTTCGCAGAGCCGGCACTTTCTGGACGGGTGTGTTCAGGTGAGGAGGATGTAGACATTCTCCTGGAGTGACCCCGAGCTGCTTCTATGGGTCAGGGCAGAGAGCACATTTCACTAGACATGCATTTACACAAGAAAATATGGGTGCTTGAAAGGTAGCAGATGGATAATGGTAAAGTTGTGCATAGAAAAATTGGAAATTTTCAAGTCTACAAATTGTTTGAATGCGCCTGTACCAATTAAAGCTGAATTACAGTTAGAACAGTAATTAGGTAAGCCGTTTAGTCTTGTTATCTTATTAAAACATATTATTGGGAGATATAGAGTGACAACTGATATTTACATGCATTTTATGTAAGAAGTATATACAGATACACTATACAGATCTCATTGATTTACATTACAAGCTATCAGAATTTCACCTCTCCTTTCGGCCATATGAATATATATATACCAAATTGTACATTTTTGCTGTGTTTGGGCATCTGAATGAAACTGGGCTTCATATTCTCACTATATCATACCATAAAAGCCTGATGTATCAAATACTATACTCAACAAAAACACATACGCAAATTTTTGAATACATATAAAGTTTCATATGTCATGCTTTATAGAGTTAAGTAGTCTGAAGCAAGTGGATGTACCTTTTTCAACAGAGTCCATAGTGTCCATCAGAACCATCTCCACGTTTTTGAAGAGAGTTTCCTCATCCACATCTGCTCTGACTTTCACAAGAATATTCTGCCGGTCACCAAACCATTTCTCCAGTTTTGGCCATGTGTCATGGAACCCACTGATTCTATTAAAGAAACCATAACACAGAAGACTATATTATATGAAAGCTTGTTTCCACCACAAAATAAAATAATAATAATAATAATAACCTCACAATTGCAAGTTTACATCTCGCAATTTTTCTCAGGAAAAAAGTCAGAATTGTGAGGAAAAAAAGTTGCAATTACCTCTTTTAAAAAATCTGAAACATTTTTTTCTCCATAATATGACATATTTTGGTGTGAAACAGCATTCAATGAAAAGAAAAAACAACTTGGTTTTATCCATCGGGATTTACCTGGATCATGTAATGTTAGTCTATATTTTAGTACACTGTATGTTTACTTTGGGCATTACAAAATAAAGCTTGTATCTTTCCAAGTATGCAACTTCCAACAATTATGGAACTTTCCAACAGCAACCACCATACGTTTTCACTCACCTGTGCTGTATCTGATTCGTCCCTAGGCTTTTGTCATCAGATATGGATGCTGGATCTTGTGTCTCCAGATCTGTCATACTCGTCTTTTCATCTGGAGCGTCGCTGCCTTCTCTCTCCCGCTCTCTGCTCTCCCTATCTACTAATAAGTGAAGATAACGGCTCTACAAACTACATACTAAAAACAATAATGCCTGTCATGTTGGTAAGAGTAACTGATGTTGAAGTTACTAACATCTAGCTGTTCAATCTGCATGAACTCACCAGGCTGGTGAGCGGCTCGCTCCAGAAGCTGCTCATCTGAAATGTCTAACAGCACCACTACGTCCAGTGCAGGGGACGGAGGACTTGGATCTTTAGGCGTGTTTTTGTCTGTGGATAAGTTGCTTTGTGTTTTTATCTCAGTCTCATCAGGTTCGGTCCCATTCAGAGCTTTCTCCAGCATCTGAGCGTGACTGATGTCCACTGGGAACCCGTCAAGAATCCAGCCACTATCAGCAGGGATGTTCCTGATGAACACAGCAGGAGGGAATCAAACCGGAATCAATTATCGTCAAGTCAAATTTACTTATATAGCACTTTTCATAAATGTGACAAAGGGGATAGAGCAAAACAGACAGGACAGAGGCATCTAAGCTTTCGATTCTCCTACATCCTGCGTCATTCTTCACGTCAGAGGTCACTCTTTCGCCGTAACTTGATGCGTACGGCCGTTTACCGGAAGTTAGTTTTACAGTTTATAAAGTTTTAAATATGTATATTTTTCTTACAAAAACCTGCAGCCGTATGGATTACTTTTATGATGGATGGATACACTTTTTTTGGGCTTCAAAATCGCACACCCCATTCACAAAAAAAGCTTGGAAGAGCCAGGATATTTTTTTTAATATAACTCCGATTGTGTTTGTCTGAAAGAAGATAGTCTTATACACCTAGGATGACTAGATAAATCATGGGATAATTTTAATTTTTGGGTGAACTATCCCTTTAATTATTAATTAATTCACCAAAGGAAATAAGAAAAACTAAAAAGTTTTTCCACTCACATGAGATGATAATAGTGTCTACATAAGTATGGTCACCACCATGATCACATGACTAGCTGAACAGTACTCAATTTTTATCAATTAACCCCCTAATATGAGGCATTTGAAATCTTTTGCAGAATAAGTAACCCTCAGAAAACAATCTGAATCAGAATTGTGGGATTGATGAGTCAGAATCCAGAGAGTGTTGTGTAGTAATGTAAAAAACAAACAAACTGTGAAGTCAGAAAATAAGCATTCCAGCTCTTTACCTGATAGCATCCACTATGATGTTTACCAGAAGTTGATCAGGAACAGCTTTGCCTGTCCTAAGAGCCTTCTCTACCGCTGCACCGCACTGCGCTCGCAACGACCACTGCAGAACACAGTATTGTGCATCATGAACCATATCAAAGAGCTCAATGCTGCTAAATACAGAGAGTTCATGTGGACAGTGGCTTTGTGTTTGCTTTTACCTTTTCTTTGTCCTCTTTTTCGTGAAGTCCAGATGTCTCATGAGGCTGCGGTCCTGATGTGAGACATACAGAAGAGTCGATCACTATTGGAACTTGAGCATTTCCATAATAATGTCACTCTTTTTAAATCTTTTTTGGGTTTGCTATAGAGCATTTACAGAGAACCAAATATGAGGGGGAAAAAAGAACTAATCTGCAGTTAAATTAAAGAAAGAAAAAAATTTGGAAATATATTTACACGATACATACAGAAATAAACTCAGGAATAAGTGTAATCAATTATTACAGAAATTAATAAAAGTAAATGAAAACCATTTAATGAAATAATAGGACTAAAATGTGTGACAATTAAAAAATAAAACACTGAATATTTTATTTATTGATTGGATTTTGCATACTTGGTCCTTCATAGCTTTACATTAATAAATATAGTATATGAATCTTAACATGTAGAAATAAATAACTCAACAGTTTGGGGTTGGTAAGATTTCGTAATGTTTTTGAAAGTAGTCTCTTCTGCTCACTAACAATGCATTTGTTTGATCAAAAATACAAAGATTATTTCAATATAAATATATTTTTTTAAATTAAACATATTTTACACTGTAATTTATATCCAGTGATCAAATCTGAATTTTCAGCATCATTATTCCAGTATTCAGTGTCACATGATCCTTCAGAAATCATTCTGATATGCAGATTTGCTGCTCAAGAAAAATGTCTTATCAAAGTTGAAAACAGTTGTGCTGGATTCTTTGTTGAACAAAGTTCAAAAGAACAGCATTTATTTGAAATATAAATCTTTTGTAACATTATAAATGTCTTTACTGTCACTTTTCATCAACTAAATGCATCCTTAATAAATACAAGTATTATTTTCTTTCAAAAAAAATCTTACTGACCCCAAACTTTTGAATGACAGTGTAAATAATGTTTTAATATTCTCACAAACCTGTTTCTAGAGGGGAGGATGTCTCCTTCTCTTCATCTCTCTGAGGCTGCTCAATATCTTCTGTCGGAGAACCATTTCTCTCCAGGTTCTTCTGAGTATGGCAAATACGTGGTTAACCCCACCAGGAGAATTAAACAGTGCAAATAATGTAGTAAACAAAATGTTTGAACAGACAACAGTACAGTAAAATAAACCACAAACTGTTATAATAAAAGTTTTGCTGGAAAATATGATCAGATCTGTTGGTTTTCTACTTCAAGAAACTTCAAGAATTTTTACTTAAGTAAGTTTTCCTGACCTGTGACACTTTTTGGATTTCACTCGCAGCCTGTTTTTCCTTCTGATAGGCTGATAGAGCATCCTGGATCAAAGCGTTGGCTGAGAGCACATGGACGTCAAGGACTGATTCCCAGAGATTAACAAACACAGCAAGTCAGGAAATTTAGTTAATGTGTCATACCGCTTTTCATTCCAGATATGATGAAACATCAACTCCTACCGTTGCTGATCCTGGCGAGGCAGGAGGTTTTCCCCGACTGGGTTTTTCCCAGCATGCATGCTCTGATGGTGAAACGTGGAAACAGAGGAGAAGGAGCGCTGGCACTGGGTCGGACTATCATGCTCTGTAGACGACTCAACACATGATCCAGAATATCATTATTCACTGGTGAGGCTTCACTCGCACCCTCTTCATGCAATACCCACTCGCCCTTCATGGCCTGTAGTGAACAGACAGAAAGATACACATAGTTGGCATGTAATCCATCTCTCAACTATTATTTCATAGGAAACAATTACAGGGTTTTCATGCAAATGATTGATCGCAGATTGTGTAATTCAATGTGAAATGTGGCATTTATTTGACTCAAGATTCAGAGGTGAACACACCATCACTAATACTTTACATCAGTAAGAATAACTCAAAATACCCTCAGCATACTGTCCTTACCACATACTCGTTGTAGTCTTGATTGTTGAGTATATGGAGCTTCTCCAGCTCAATGATCTGTTCTGGTGTAGGGTCAGTAGGGGTGGGCTGCATACTGGCCACTTCATACAGCGGCTTACCGCTGAAAAACAGCTCCATCCACTCCTGCATCATCTTCACTGGTATCAGACTGGGAAAGAGCCAAGATGGCCATTTTACCTTTTTTTATATACCATTTTTATCTACCATATTATTTCCTCACACACACTACCGTTCAAAAGTTTGGGGTCAGTAAGATTTTTTATTTTGCAAGGATACATTTGATCAAAAGACATGTAAACAGAACTATTTTCGACATTAAATAAGTAATGGATGTTGAGTAGCAAATCAGCATGATTTCTGAAGGGTCATGTGACACTGAAGACTGGAGTAATGATGCTGAAAATTCAATTTTGGATCACAGGAATAAATTAGATTTAAAAATATATTCATATAGAAAAATATGGAAGCTCGTTTCTGACACGGAATAAAACAATTTAAAAGACAACTGCGACTTTTTATCTGACAATTCGAACTTTTTTCTCAGAAATGTGTGATATAAAGTCGTAATTGTGATTTATAATGTAAGAACTGCGATATTTAAACTCATAATTGCGAGTTATAAAGTCAGAGATATAAACTCGCAATTCTGACTTTTCTCACAATTCTCAGAACAAAGTCAGAATTGTGAGTTTATATTTCGCAGCTCTGACTTTATGACTCACTTTGCTGAGGTTTTTTTTACTCTGAATTGTGAGATAAAAACTCGCATTTGTGATAAAAATGTCAGAATTGCGAGAAAGTCAGAAGCGAGATATAAACTCGCAATTGCATGTAATAAAGTTAGAATTGTGAGATATAAACTGCAATTCCGAGAAAAAAGTAAGAATTGCAAGGTGTAAAGTCACAATTGTAAGTTATAAAATCAGAAATGTGACTTTTACTGACTTTTTTCTCAGAATTAAGAGTTTATATCTCTCAATTCTGACTTTTTCATAGAATTGTGAGATATAATCTCGTAATTGCATGTTATAAAGTCAGAACAGCAAAATATAAACTCCCAATTCCGAGAAAATTTAGGAAGAAAAAAACACAGTTTTGATGAGCATAAGGGACGTCTTTCTAAAACATAAAAATCTTACTGATTCCACACATTTATACAGTAGTGTCTTTATAAAAAAAAATGCAGCAAAATGCCATACATTTTATATTTTATGATAATGCAGTAAAAAGTTATTTTACATTGCACACTGAACTCTTTTTTTTATTTCAAATAGCAAGAAAATTTAGATTTTTCATCATATGAGCTTTTTAAACTCCGTAACTGCTGTTTAGCAGACTGATCAGGGATATAAATACTTGGATGTGAGAAGCCGATATTCTCCAGCTTTGGTAGCCAGATCGACAATCTGTCCCAGAATTCCTCTGCAGATGTCAAAGTGCTTGCGATAGCGAGCCTGAGCGCGCTCGGCAACTAGCTGTTTGTGTAGCTCATGCTCCATCCTGATCTGTTCACTGCGCTCGAGACGTTCCTGTTGGGCGAGAACCTGGACAGCGGCAGAGATGGGACAATCACAATCAGAAACCTTTTTCTGAAACTTTATGGGTTGTTTTGTTCGTGCATGTGTGTGTATGTTCTCTCACAGCTTCTCTATCCAAGGCCTCATGGAAGTCTCGAAGGCGGCGTTCCTGGTATTGTCTCTCTTGGAAGATCCGGTTCTGTCGAAGGACTTCTTTCTGCTGTTTTATTTGCATCAGCTGGACGGCGATCCTCTTCTCCTGCTGCGTCTGACGCATCAATCGTCTGACCATCTGTTCATCTCGCAATACTTCCTGCAGGAAGAACATCAATGCAAGAACCAGATATGATCAAGACATACACTGCTGGCCAAAAGTTTGACACTTTATTTACATTCATACATTTTTGAGTGTGATTTAAGAGTCTAAACATATTTTGCACAGTTTTAACCACTGCACTATCCCAGAACCGCATTACAAACATAGCAGATGTTTAGCCCTGTAAGGCCTGACATATAAAACATTAATAGTCCGAAAAAAATCTTTTTTTTGCCTTTTTTTTTTTTTTAAAATGGATCTCTTCATACTAGTTCATTTATAGCATCAAATAAACATGAATGAACATCAGAAGGAATGTTGTTTCAAGCGCGGAAAGACGTGAGGACACACAATTTATCAAGTTCACCAACGTTAATCTACTAACTCCCCTGACTGCTTTGTCAGACAAAATGGCGGATTCAGGGTTATGATTGGTCAGATCGCCTGTCAATCAAACTGTTCGTGAAGAGTCAATTCAAAGGCCCAAACTGAGCAAAAATATGCAATTTGGTGCAGTTGCTGATATTTATATGAACAAAAAGGTAAAATGAGAGGTAAGATGAGATCTTTATAGCAGTATAGCAGACTACTTGCATAAAATGCATATAAACATCAGTTGCCACTCTATATCTCACAATAATACGTCTTAGTAAGATGATATTTAAATGGTTTGTTTTAGGATCAAAGCTCTGTAGTGTTTAAACATACAACACAATGATAACTGAGAGATGAACAAATAAACCTTCCTCAAAAGCCTGATGGATCATATTTGATACCCAAATTATAAAAAATAATGCATGGATAATCAAGTAATCTTAAGTTGCTTGAGTCCAGTAAGTGTTCATCCTGAAATATTACTAAAAATATTAAAGTCTGCTTTATTAAAAATAGTTAAAGAGTTCACAGCAGAAGAGGGACGTTTTTCCAGCTATACTAAAAGGCCTTTTACTTGCTAAAAAAGTATTATAAAATAGTATAAACTAGTAAAATAGTATAAACTATCAATCAGATGACATAAGGCATGTAGTAGATTGTGTTCAACAGATCATGCTGATAATTTATAGGACTTAGAAATGTGTGTATTGAATATGATGCAGTAGGCTGTATAGGGCTGAAATAAGCAGTCACCTGCTGAGCCTCATGGGATTGGAGTTGTTCCATCAGTGCGCGTCGTCTCCGCATCTCTCTCTGTTCCCGGGCAGCAGAGTCTTCCTCCAGACGCTGACGGATGTTCTCGATGTACTCCTTGTTCCACTGTTCTTTGTCGCCTGTACTCATCGGCTGAGTCACACGACCACTGTAAATTCAAGTTGCACGTTACATCCCAGAGCTCACCTAATTAAGAAAATATTTCCAGTTTTGTGCGCAATAAGACTTAGACGGTCAGTGAACGAACTGTGACCGGTATCTCAGCCTGCTATCTGTAGCTTCTGTGTGGTTTTTTGGTTTGTATTCCTAGATTTATAGCATTATCTGACATACCTGTAGAGTAAGGCTTCACCGCCAGCAGGAGAAATCTTCTTCTGGTGCTTCTCAAACTGTTCTATCTCACGATGAACATGCTGAAAATCATACCTCATCTTAAAAGTGTCACAATCACACAATCAAATCCTGTCAAAACAAC